>JAATLQ010033305.1:107567-124883 GCA_013421005.1 Heliconius erato x Heliconius himera | reverse complement strand
AATGATTTCACCAAGTACAGTGTTTCCAGTTTCTTCAAAAGCACTTTTTATAGCCTGGTGTGGAGTTGTGTGGTGCAGATTTTTGATAACTAGTCTGCAGTTTCTATCCTCTTTTCTGTTGAAGGTATGGCCGATCAGACCCTTTTCTCGAACCGCTGTGATGAGTTTTTTATATGTTTCTACATCTTCACACATGATCCTGATTTGAGTTTTGTTCACTATCCTGTATTTAAATGTTTCCTTTTTTGTTGCCGTTTCTAAGAAATCTGTCAGTTTATTTAAGTCTCCTATTCCATATAGTATAATAGGAGGAGGTTTACTGGTTTTCTTTTCTTTAGGGTTTTCAGCTTCTTGGGTAAGGGGTAATCCATCAAACATGTTAGAGGTAGGAGTGATTTCAGGAGACTGTGAATCACGTAGCTTTCTCTTCTTCTTTAGATTGACTGGAACTTTCTGCCAGTCTGGCAAGCCCGTTGATTTTTTGACTTCTAGAGATACTTCGGGAGTTTTCTTTTCCTTATTTGTGCTGGACTTGGGACTTCCAGTTGAGAAACTCTTTGATCTAGTGAACAGACTTGGGTGAAACGCTTGCTGCATATATTTCTTACTTTGACCAGTAGCATTTACTGACACGGGGGCCTGGGTATCCCACCCTAGTGGAGTCTTCGGTAACATATTTCACACCTTCCAGCCCGGATACTGGAGGGCGCCGGGAGTTAGCCGGGTTGCATGACAAATCAATATCACTTTCATCTGACATTTTCATATTAAAAAAGGGGTTGGGAGAATGACTCAACAGTACTTTCCCAAGGTGCTATTGTCACAATTTTTGAGGAGTATTTAGTTCCTCATGGCCTGTGGCTGTCAGTTACTAGAGGACAGGTTAATTACCGCCGCCTGTAACTCGGCGTTGTTGCTCGTTTTGCACCACCCAGGGGGTACGTGTAGGGTGGATCTAGGAAAAGGTGGTAAATCCTACGGACGCGAGCAACTTCACCCACGCAGCGTGAGGATGAAAGAAAATAGGAATGCATAGAAGTATTTACGTATAACCTAAGTGACCGCGCGTCCGTCGGTGCGCATGCGCGGGATGTCGGCGAGGGCGAGGCGGTGCGCGCGCATGAGGTGCGTCTTGCGCTTCCAGCTGTCGGCGAAGGCGCGCGCGCAGCCCGGGCACTTGTACGGCAGCTCGCCGGTGTGCGTGCGCGTGTGGCGCGCCTGCACACACACACACACATACATGAAGCATTTACGTATAACCTAAGTGACCGCGCGCAAGTTAACATAGGTGGTTCTTGTAGGTAAAAAAATAAGTAAAAATGTTGTATAATTTGGCTATAATATAAATATAAGTTTAAGTACGCTAGTCCGCTGAATTAGAAAATGAATTAGAAGGATATTTGAGACCGTTGTGGCGCAGCGGCATAGCGTGTGGCTGTAAACGCGACGGGTGTGTGTTCGTTTGCCACTCGGAGGATTGAATTATTTCATATTTTCATTCGCTCGCTCTGGTAACAAGACAAAAACACGGCGTTAATTTCCACCACATATTGTCCAGAAAATTCGGGGGAATTGGGGAGACATATACATACCAATCCGCTAGCATCATAGAATCCCTTTCTGCAATGGCTACACACGTATACTCTAGACTCGCTGTGTCGTCTTTGATGGCGTTTTAACGACGAAATAGCGGCAGTACGGAAATTGCACTGCGAACAGGCATGAGGTTTGATTCCCGTGTGGGTACGTAAGTGTACTTGTAGGTTGTAGGCTAAAAAAACACAATTTTAATGAAAACTAGATTTTAGCCTCGACTTTGTCCGCGCAGTGAAATGGGGATAAGTAGTAATTGTGTATGACACACTTCACAACTTATAAAATTTTAACAAAATTTTTCATGCTTACTAATTAGAAGGAAATATCTGAAAATTCAGCTTGTCGCTGTATCCTCCACAAATACGCATAGTGGCGACTGGCTTTATTTATAGTTTTGTGTATTTATATTTTTAAAATATTGAGTAAAAATTGTAGTTAAGTTGAAACATAACATTCATTCTTTTACATAGCAAGGTGGACAAAGGGGACCAAGTGTTGAGGCACTCCGACGCACCGCCTAAAATAAAGCCCGACGTTTAGCTTAGTTCCACTATTCAAGAAGCAAAGTCTCAAATTCGGGCTGAAATTAGACAATGGAGTGTCTTAACACTAGGTTCCCTCTGTCTACCCTACTAAGTACCGGATACAGCATAAAGCTAAAAAAAAATATGATTTAAGCTATTACGTTTTTCAAATTTCTTCATTCATTCTCTGAAATAAATGTAAAAATGTGATGTCTATAATATTTTATTCACTCACCTTGCCCAAAACTCCACCCACAATAAGAACACAAGTACTGTTTAACATCATGCACTTTCATATGACATTTCAATACACTTTTCAACTTAAATCTCATTGAACACTTGTCGCAGGCGTATGGTCGGACATCAGAATGACTTTTTGTATGAATAGTCAGTTGTTTCCTGTACTTAAAAGTTTTGCCGCAGGTGGTACAAGAAAATTTTCTTTCATTTGTATGGGACGTCGTGTGATAGGCAAGTTGGAATGGTTTTGAAAATGCTATAAGAAATTTGAATTTATTAATAGGTATGACCTTATAATACATTTGTTTTGTTGTTTTTTTTTCAGCTTTAAGCTGCATTCAAAATATGGCAGGGTAAATAGAGAGAATGTAGTGTCAAGACACTCATTCTCCACTTTCTGCCATAATTTGAAACATTGTGTTAAGTAGCAGTACCCAGCACAAAGTGCTTTGTCCTAACAGAGCAAGGACATGAGAATAATTTATTCTTGTAAATGATTGCACCCACAACTATTGCATTTATAATTATGAAAATTAAATATAATAATAAACTTTTCATTAAATAACAGAAATATTTACAATATTATTTTAATGAAAATGTAATTTAGCAGCCGTGGCACAGGAGCACAAAGTGTGACTGTAAAGACGACTGGTTGTGGGTTTGATCCCCACTCGAGGAGATAAAATGTTTACTTACATTTATATTTCCATTTCTTTGCTCTTGTGTAAAGGCTAAGCACGGTATTGAGTTCTGCCACTCAACATGCCATGCCTCCAGAATTCAGGAGAAAGTGGGGAGTGGAGTGTTTTAATACTAGGGTTCCTCTCTCTACCCTGCTGTGTGCGGGATACGCGAAGCTGATTATGATTTTGATTTTTTTTTGTAATTTAGCAGCTTCACACTTCTTTCAGTATAGTTTTTGTTACAGCACTCTATTCCTCACTTTCTGACCAATTTTGAAAACATTGAGTGATTTGAGTAGCGGAACTCATTGTCAATCTACCACCTATAAAAATAATTTGAATAATCATGCCCCAAGTTTAAAATTACTAACTATCATTGGGCCAGATGGCCGCAAAAGGAAATTTAAAAAGAAATCATTTTAAAGTTATAAAAACATACATTTTGGACAATATGTACATGTATATTTTTGACCCGAGTGCTCTTTTTCCATATGTTTTAGAAACCATTTCTTCGAAATAAATGATTTTCTGCATGTTGTACATATATTCTTAGTTGAATCTCCTTTATTATCCTCATTTGCATTATTTTTATCAGCTTTACTTTTAATTATATTCGTAGATAGCTGGGTTTTTGTATCATTATTTAAGTTTTCTTTACAATTATTATCAATATTAATACCTTCATAAATATGTTCATCAATATTAATACCAATAGATAATTTGTAGTCTGGTAAAGTCAATTTAAGTTTGTTAGACTCTTCTACTGTTTTAGTTTCAGGTTTTATTATAACACTTTTCTCACATCTCGACGCGATGTTTTTCAAAGTCATATTAACATTTTGCGCTTCTCTTATAAATGTATGACATGATTCGATTTTAATTATGCAGTCGTAACAGAACTGTTTTGGAAGTTTTTCATCATCAGTAATCTGAAATCATTATTGTGTATACATTATTCATTTGTTACTTTTTTACATCGGTATCAATGAGGTGTAAGTAGAAAAAAAATATTTTTAGTTTTTAATACCTTTATATTAGTACAAAAACAAAACATTTCGACGGCGTTGGCGTTAAAATTTTCTTTTTCCCAAGATGCTACTTCTTTCATACAACAGCGGCATAGTTTGGAAATATCCGAAATATCCATTTTCATATATGATTAATATTTAAAATTAAATTATACATTGATGTAAATAAATCAATATTTCAAATTTGACATTTAGATTTGTATTTTGTTTACATTTTTTCTTTGGCTATGGATTATGCTTTCAGAAGTGTCAAAAACTAAATTAGAAAAGTATGTTGTACATACTGGTTATACCATAGACAATAATAGTGCTGTTATTATAAATATAAATAAATGTTTTATTTTAAATATCAGTGCAAATCTACAATGAATGATGAATTTACAAATTTATAAATTTTTTTATACTTATTTTATTTTAGGCATATAGTAACTTTTGTTTATGGATGTTAAGCTACCGTTACCGTACATATTTAGTAAAATAAATCAATAAAAATATTTAAATTTATTTAAGCTATCATTTTATTTACACTTTTTGAAATTTGTAATTGATTGATGCTCATATATGTACTGGCTCAAAATATATTTATGTATTAATTAATTCAGGTTAGTTGTGGTGCAGGGGCACAAGCGTGCGACAGGTTATGGGTTCTATTCCCACTCTAGAACATGAAATACTTCATGTTTTCATTTCCTCATTCAGGTAACGCGCCGAAGATTCTTCTGTCCATTCCGCTAATAAATAATATACAGCAAAAATTTTAAAAATTGTTATATTTAATAACAGTATGTTATAACATACTGTATATTAAATATATTTAATATATTTTATGATAATGTTATCATAAAATATATAAACTTTAAATGAATTCAAAATAATTTTATAATACCTAACACATAAAATTACCGAGAACGCTATTTAAATTATTAATAATAATAAAAAAAAACACAAAAGGTTGACTTCTGAAACTTGCATCTAGATTATTATCAAATAATTCGCAATAATTTACATATCTGTTCATCTCTCATTACTTGAATTTGCATGAAATTACTTTTGTAGGTCAAGGATAATGAAACGTAATATGGTTTTGAATATTTAATTAGTTGGTGTGAAACGTTTGTTTTCCGATATGTGTGCGCGCAGGGTGTCCAAGCCTTCCCCCGTTAGAGGAGAAGCTTCTAGAATGATCGGTGCGTTTTGTAGTTCAGTGGAGAGTCTTGTACATTGCAACATTAAAAGTGCTTCGTTTCGCATTTGACGGTATGCCGCATCCATTTTGCTTAACACTAAAATGAACTGAAAAATATAAATGCCTTATATTAATTAGGAGGTCATCGTGGCGCAGTGGCACAACATCTGAATGTAACGTGACGGTGTGTTCGATTTCTACTCGGATATCTGCAAGACAAAATACGGCATTGAGTTCCGTAGTTGCTGTGGAGTGCAGTGCGTGGGGAACGGAGTGTTTTGTCACTATTACGATGCTAAAGAAATATAATTATTAGTTTATATTAGTCACTTAATATGTCCTCAACTAAATCTATCTGTGTCGAAATTAAATAAAAATAATTTTACTAGGCATAGATTGATTGAATTTATTTTCATATTAAAGAGATTTTTAAAATGTATAAGACAGCAATGTAATATAATAAATGAGACCGTTGTGTAAATCAATTTACACAATTGGACATTTTTATTAAAAAAATTACTTGCAAAACAATGTTTAAAGTTTGAAAATAAAATTACTTAACCTTGGCTCTTTTTAGTTTAGGTTCTGCGAGAAGCGTGTACAGCATTACAGCGGCGGCTGATATTTGACAGAGGTTTGAAGTATCTACTACAAATATTACCTATAAATGTAATAAAGTTTGATTTAGGATTTTTTTTTGGCAATAAATCTTCTCTTGTTGATATTTAAAAATGATAACAAAAATGAACTAAAACAGACGTTTAATAAAATTTTAATTATTGAATTTAAAAAATAGATCAGTTTTTTTATACCATTTTTTTCATATTAAGACATTTTTTATATTGAATTATAAAACACGGCAGCCGCATGATTTAGAGTATGTAAAATATGTCACAAATTTTACAAAAAATATTTGTATATATTTTTTTGGTATCCAAGAGAGGGTAAGAGAAAAAGAGGAACACTTCCGAAAAGATGGGACGAGGATTTAAAAGTAGCTGCGGGTACATTGTGGGTGAAGAAAATCTACGATAGGAACATGTGGAAGGCTTTGGGGGAGGCCTATGCTAAGGCAAAACAATCTTTACCGGTGTCGATATTATAAAAAAACTGTATTATGATTACTTAGATTGTTAATAAAGGCTTTATTTAATTATTTATAATAATCCAATAATATATTAGGAATATCTACTTACTTTTTCAATACCATCGAAGTAATTACTCCATAGGGGAGCCATTTCTCCACCAACTTCTCTAATTGATAAAATTTGTTTCTTGCCATTTTTATTAACATAATTGACGTCGTATATATTAGTGCCGATTGTAGGCACTGGATTGTAAGTGTAGTCTATACCTT
This sequence comes from Heliconius erato x Heliconius himera, assembly GCA_013421005.1. Lineage (NCBI taxonomy): Eukaryota > Metazoa > Arthropoda > Insecta > Lepidoptera > Nymphalidae > Heliconius > Heliconius erato x Heliconius himera. The sequence goes on along the minus strand of JAATLQ010033305.1, from coordinate 118,269 downwards.
CAGCATCTTGTAGTTTTTTCAATAAAGTAGTTTTTCCAGAACCTTTTGGCCCTAAGCAGAGGACTGTAATTTTTTTCTCTGGGTCCTCCATTTGTAGAAGTTTTATCGATAAAACGACAACTTGGTCGTAACTTCTACTCTAGGCTTAGTTTGTCTACTAGACGATAGATGGCGTGTAAAAAATTATATCAAAACTAAAAGTTTAGTGAGAAATAAAAAATATTTTCAGCAAATTGATACTAAAAACACATATGTTCTTATTTTTTAAATAACCTGCGTATATTCTTTATCGATTATTCAATATTAATTTGCTATATTTTTATATAATCATGTTCGTTAAATGGTTATTGAATTTTAATGGACCGTTAAAACGATGCAAAAAAAAAACAATATCGAATTATTTCTTAAGGCTATTGTGGTTTTTTTTGTATACAGTAAATAATTTATTATAAATGTTAAACTGTTGAGTATTTTATACGATTTTTAAATTTTTAAATCGTTATATTTTTATTCATATTAATTAGTAGCTTCACGGGTTTTTCCTTGTGTTTGTAGGCTAGATAGAGGGAACGTAGTGTTAAGACACTCCGTTCCCCATATCCGTCCAATTTCCGACATATTGTGTGTTGAGTGGCGAAACTCAACACTGCACTTTGTTTTGATACCAGACCGAATAGATACTAATTTAGACACACAATCTTTAGAAACATATTATATAAAGAAGGAGAGAGTAGAACGGAGTCATTTTAGGCCTAAATTTCATAAATTCTCTCCGCCATGGCCATATATACAACCGTATAATTTAAATATTAACCATGCGACGCCATTGTACCCACAGACGACCTTAAAACGTGGGCGTAACTCATAACATTCACCGACAAGTGTCCGAAATTCTATTCTCGAGCCTTAAACTTGCATTACGTAACGTTACTAACGCCATTTTTGAACGATAGTGATGTGCTTAAAATATTAGTCCTACTTAATCGATTTTTTATAATTAATTTATAATTCGATATATATTTTTTAAATATAACTTTTATTTAATACAATTAAAATTAAAATTATATTCTTTATACCGTATAACTGGCATTTAAATTTATTTGTTTCATAATTACAGTTTTATGTATATTCATAAATGCTTAAGGCCACACACACAAGATTATAAAATGTTGAAAGTCAAAGGTAACCAATGAAGGTGCAATTTAATAGGCAGGAAGTGTTTGTAGCGAGCTAAACGGTTTGGTCTGGCGCGGAAGTTGTATGCATACTCCGATTTCGGCAAGGACTTTTGTTCTGAGATATCATAATTATGCATTTAAAGGTTATGTTTCCATTTTATTGTCATTATAAGTTTATTTTACAAGATTTTTTGTCTTTAAATAAAGTGGTTTTATTTGTAAAATGACTTTGATTGCGTTCGATATAATTATTCATTTAACACAATTACTTTTTAGTATATGTATCTACTCGTATATTACCTTAAATAGTATTGGAAATTAAATTCAAGTTTAATTGATTCATGTAGATCTAAGTAGTGGGTTCAAAATTTTTAATACTGATATGTGGCGTTGGGTTGCGTTTTTGACATACATATCTAATAGAAAGTATAAGAATGTTGTATTATTATATTCCAAGTAAGTAAAACAAATTACATTCTCTATAAAAATATAATTATACAAACACAGCCACAGTTAGACAAACAATTTCGTTAACAAAGTAGTTATATATATATATATATATATATAAAAAAAGAACGATACACACGCCCCTCTCTATTGAGGTTAGCAACTGTGGCCCGCGAATTTCGGCTGCGTAACTGGGACGTACCCTTGACCCACTGACTCACTGCCATGGCGCATTGTTTTTCAACAATCAATAAATATATAATACGTCGCCGTCGTCGGGCAAAACTCTTTTATTTTTGCGCAATTTTTATGCTCATCTGTTTTATTTGGACAGTGATTTTGATTTTGGCGGAGTGATGTGTCACTAAGTGTTGTATATTAAATATAATAGCGGGAGAACCTATACTAATATTAAATGGTTGAAGAATTAGTTTGGTTGAGCGCTTTAATATCACGAACTAGTGGTTTGAATTCGAAAAATATGTTTGTGTTAAATAGTCCTTTTATCGAGGAAGGCTCTATGTTATTTATTATATCAAGTGAATCGTTCCATTGTAACCTAGTCGCATTGAGACAGTGTTTAAATGATTGAATTTGATTGATTATTATTATTATATTTTTTTCGTTTCTCCGCTCCGGTAGACAAGACGCGGAATTCAGTTCCGAGTTTTAGCACTAAATCGCTGCCTTCACCTCATCATTTCTTAAAGTGAAACTTATAAAGCTATTCATCATCAGCCTGTTTTCGTGCTTGTAGTAAAATCTTAATTATAAGCTTTTTATTATACAGCAATATATATAGTTACTTTCGAATTTCGAGTGAGAAGAGTATTTTTAGAGAGAGATGAGATTTTTTAATTTACGGGCTAAATGAAATTAAAATTTTAACTTAAAATTGAAATTAAAAAAATAAATTAGCTCCACGCTATATCCCTTACACAGAAGGGTAGGCGAAGGGAACCTAGTGTTAAGACACTCCTTTCGCAACTTTCTGCCGAATTCTGAAGGCATTGCGCGGAATTCAACGCCGCGCTTTGCCTCCACACCAGAGCGAACAAAGTAAAATATAAATTTTTATTTTTTTTTCATTTCCTCGGACCCACAACCGGTCGCGTTGAGATAATCATTTAAATAAGTATTGTCAAACATGACATAACACATTTTAATTATATCATTACATTTGGGCGAATGTTGTTCAGCCTACTGCAAGCATTGATGTATTTTGACCTTCGTGGTTTAATGTTAAATGTATAGTAAGGACAACGAGTCGTGGCCACCCTGAAGGCAGCTCCGCAGATTTAATTTTTCGATTTTTCTCACTTTTGATTATTGTCTTGCCGAGTGCACAATGTGCAAAAGTTCAAAAAGCCTAACTTCAGGGCGCCACGACTCGTCGATCATACTATGAGTGCACTATGCGCAAAAGGTCAGTAAGTCTAGCTACAAAGCGGCTACGACTTGTCGACCGTACTTTACGTGTAGGTTATTTGGATGATAATCTTAAATTGCTTTGATTTGAATGAAAAATTTATTTTGATCTAAGGCTAGATATTTCATTAAAAATCAAAATTAAGTATCTTGCTTTTTAAATTATTCAAGGTACAAGATACATAATATGTGATTTATATTAGTTCATTATAAATATTATTTTATCTTTAAATGTATGTAAGTGGTCATTAGAGACCACTTTGGCAGTGGGATAGCTGTGGATTAATGGTTGTGAGTCCGATCTCTACTCGAAGGAATCATTATAATTAGATTAATTAATTTCCCCGATTTGGTAAACAAAGCGCGGCGTTGAGTTCCGTCTCCAACAAATGACACAGAGCGTGGCAGAATGAGGGCGGAAAATGTCTTAAGAGAAGATTTCTTCTGCCTACCGTGCTATGGAATAAGCGTGAAATTATTTTATTGAAGTATATTTAATCAAGTAATTTAATAAATAGTGACGATTCATTTATTTATTATGTATCAAAAGCAACATTTAAGCAAACTTCAAGTTCAAAATAGATTTGTCAAAAATTAAAAAAAACTACAATTTAAAAAATAAAAAAAGGAATAATTTAAGGACATATAAGCATTAAATAGCTCGATGAAAATCTCGAGGGTTATCATTTGGCCTCCGACACGATAATAAGAATATTTAGCTAAATATAATACAAAAAAAAAAAACAATGCATAACCTCACTATTGTACGTATCAAATTACAATTCACACGTATATTTTGTTAATTAAAGTTAATTAATTACTTACAGACGAAATGCTTATCATAGATTGTGGAAGAGTTAATATGTATTTGAAAGTCTCTATTTTTTTTAGTTTTACGCTGTATCCCGGATATAGCAAGGTGGGCAGAGGGAACCTAGTGTTAAGACACTCCGTTGCCCACGTATCGCTTAATTTTGCGAATTGAGTGACTGAACACGACGTAACACATAATTTTTATAATAAAAATAAATAATTTAAATATTTTTTTATATTTCAGATTTAAAATTTTGAGTGTTTTTGTTGTCTGTTTTTGGCGCATGAGACAGCGACGCTTGGTGGAATCAATTATTATTATTTTCTCGGTTTTGTAACATAAAATTTCGGAGTTGAGTTCCACTACTACAACGTGCAATTTCTAGGACCCAGGTGGAAAGCGGAGAACGAAGTTTTACCTACTACCACTCTCCAATTTGGTTTCTTCAATCTTCCACACTGTATCTTTAAAATGGATGGAAATTCAGTTCCGCCACTCAACACACAATGTCACAAAAATTCAGCGGAAAGTCGGGAACGGTGTGTCTATTTAATACTTCCCGAGGTTCCCTCTGTCTAATCTGCTACATGCGGGTTACAGAGTGAAGCAGATATTTTATTAAATACGATCGAAATGAAATCGTCGGTAGCAATTGTACCACGATATTATTATTATTATTTACTTAGTGATTTTAAATATATATGTATGTAGCTATAATTAATCTTTTTAATTCAAAATAAAATTTTGATTTTTTGAAAAGACCGAGACAAATTTATGTGGACATTTATGGAGTGAAAGGAAAAGTTAACTGATTTTCTTATTTTATGTAACCATATACGATATAGTAATTATATTTTTGAGAATTAAAACATATTCTGTTATAAACAAATATTTGTAAAAATACGTGACATAATATTATTGTTTTTTGACGTGATAACGCCTTATAATTTGACGAACGCCGACGAAAATGTCACGTTCTGCCTGAGCTGGGCGTGCAAGGGAGAGCGCGGACGCGATAGAGAGGCACGATCAGCCTAAGCGTTTGGTTAGCGTTTAATCTGTACAATTTAAAGTATTTGCATTGATAAGTGCCACTAAATATTAATAAATATCTATAAATAAAAAAAAAAACAATTAACTCCTTTATATTAAACTATCATCATTCAGTGATAATAATTTTATTCGACTCATTAAAGTACCTTTTCAATTTTTCATCAATGTTTTTTAAGACTTCATCCGAAAACCTTGTTTACAGACAACCACTTTTTTTTTAGTTTCACACTGTATTTCGAAATACAAATAATGTAATAATAAAAACAAATAATGTATGTAATGTAGGCGGCACCGTGGAGGGAGCCTTATGTTAAGGTATTCCCATTGCAATGACTTACTCTCAGCGGCGTTGAGTTCACCCACTCGAACTCGTCTCGAATTCGAGCAGAATACGGAGAGTCCTCTGTCTATTGACTTAATTTGTCTGATTTTCTCCATCTACTATATGCTATATCTGTTAAAGATCTGCTTTATAATTTATTACAATTTGTCACCGGAATTAATGGCCGATAAGACGTACCTAATTAATTAAGTAACATATTACTAGTCATTAACAATTTTATAGCTGTGATAATTTGTTCTTTCATTTCAATCGTGAACAGACATCTGCCGCAATCTCTCAAACAATTCAGGCGGAAAAAGGAGAGTGGAGTGGCTAAACACTAGGTTCTTTTTGCTTACTCTGCTATATTTTGAATAAAGCATGAAGTAGTAAAAAATTTGTAATTTGTAATCAATTTATGAATATAATTATACAAAACTTAAAGAGAAACTGCTGAATTGCAAGAGAGATGGAATTAACACTATCTTGCTATGTAGGTAAAAAAATATAAAAAAAATTAAAAATTGCACTTCATCAACACTGTTAATCGGTTACAGGGTTTGTACAGTATACAAGAGGTCAAGATTTAAATCACACTAAATTTTATAAAAATATGCATAATATAATAATTTCGACTTATTTTCTTAATAAAGTTTAGTGCTACGGTCTAATTATTTCCATTTTCAGAGCGAAACCCTTAAATTACAATTACAGTTTCACGCTTTTTCCAATATAGCAGAGGGCATCTAGCTCAGATCGAATCATAACGAATAGTGGGGGAAACTTTTCGTCGAGTTCTCGAAATATTTCGAATTAAGTGGCGGAACTCAACGCCTCGACTTCCAGAGCGGGAAAATTAAAATAAAATTTACATAATCTATCGATAGAGAATCGAACTCACAACCGCTATATGCACAGTAAGAGACGCTACCCTCTATTATTACAATTAAAAAATTAAATCAATTCAGCTTCACGCTGTATCCCGCACACTGCAGGGTAGGCAGAGTGAACCCATTGTAAAGACACTCCGTTCACCATTTTTTGCCGAATTCTGAGACATTGCGTGTTGAGTGGCAGAACTCAACGTCGCGCTTAACCTCGACACCAGAGGGAAGAAATGGAAATATACATTTAAGTAAATATTTCATCTCCTCGAGTGGGGATCGAACCCACAACCAGTCGGTTTTACAGTCACACCTAGTGCCGCTGCGCCACGACTGGCCTCTATTATTACAATTAAAGACAAAAAAACACAATTGTCCATTTCTTTGCCCAGATAACGAAAGTATTCATAACCTAGCCCACGTCGGCCGCGTCTGTGACCAATAGGCCTTTCACCAGTCGCGTGACGACTGACGGAAAGTGACAGTGGCCGTTGGTGGTTCACGTTGGATTTCCATTTTGTTTGAAACATTTCATTCATTATTTTTATGATTATTATACTTTTCTGTCTAGATTTTTGGTTGTCTTTGTTTGTCGAAAAAATAAAATAAATAGATCATCTTCACGATGTATCCCGCACACAGCAGGATTGGCAGGGGGAACCAAGCGTTAAGATACTCCGTTCCCCACTTTGCGCCGAATTTATAGCCATTGCGTGTTAAGTGGCGCAACTCAACGCCGCGCTTTGCCTTGACATAGCGAGCGAAGAAATGGAAATTTGAATAAATATTTCATTTCCCTGCACCACGATTATCCCTCCCATTTTTTGTGTTTTTAGCGGGAAATGTCTGAACTGACTTTAAGACCCAGCCTAAAATTGTAGAATGCAATTTTCACGTTTCGCTGTCGTATAACAGGATCGGTACCAGCACTGTATTGTGTACGGCGCACGTTGCACGACGTTGACATACTATTTTATGTTACTGGCACAGCGCTTGACTGTTGGTAGTGGGTTCGATTTTTACTCCAGAGAGTCGATTATATTCATTTCTTCGACATGACAGTATGATAAAGCGGTTTTGACGTTTCCTACTCAATTCGCAATGTCTCAAAAAATGAGTGTAATATGGGGAAAAATGTGTTTTAACACTATGTACCCTGTAATTCAGGATATAAATTCAAGTTCTTGTGAAAGTGCTGAAGCTCAACGTAATTTATTCATTTTTAAGAAGGAAGAAAACAATCTTCGGTCGGCAAAGGCCGATCTTGGCGCAGAGGCACAAAGTGTGACTGTAAAATCGACTAGTTGTGGGTTTGATCTCCACTCGAAGAGATGAAATATTTATTTATATTATATTTATATTTTCATTTCTTCGCTTTGGTGTCGCGGCAAAGCGCGGCGTTGAGTTCCGCCACTCAGTAAGCAATGCCTCCAGAATTCGGCGGAAAGTGGGAAACGGAGTGTCTTAACATTAGGTTCCCTCTGCCTACCCTGCTGTGTGTAGACTACAGCGTGAAGCTGAATAATTAAAGAAAACAATCTATTTATCATTACGGACTCGCGATCTGTATCATTTTTTATTTTTTTCTAAATTATAAACTATATTTATTTATTTTTTTCTTCTTAGAGCACAACTTAAAGTTACATAACATTTTCAAGTTTCACAATAGGATCTATATTCAGATAGTTTCAAATACAAAATAAATAAATACCTTGAATTTTAACAAAGAATATTGGGCATTGAAAATGATCGAAAAGAAGCACATAAAAAAGTTGCCGCCATTATATTATAACACTTTTTATATAATAATAATTTATCGCCAGCCAAGTTTTCCTTTTTTGGACACTGTCAGGTTTTTTTTCTGTAGGCTTTAATCCACTGAGATAAAAGTAAACTAAGAAATCTATTAAGATTTCTGCTTCATTAAGTTTAGCTTGAAGGGCAATTAATATTTGAGATTAAAGTGAAAAACTCTAGAAGAACAGAAGTGTAACATTTAAGTAGATGCAAGAAAAATATATTTGAGGCCGTCAAGGCGCAGTGGCACAACGTGTGACTGCAAGCACGATGGGTGTGGAATCGAAATTCCCACTTGGAAAATGTCATTGTCATGAGTCATGTCACTCAATACGCAATGTCTGCTTAATTCGGCGGTGAGCAGGAAACGGAGTGTCTTAACACTAGGTTCTCCGTGATAGAGCGTGAAATCTTGTAAAACATTTTATTTTATAAGAAAAGTAAGTTAGAAATTTTATATTACGTAATGTGAAAAGTGGCTAGTGTGATTCGTATTCACACCCAGCACTGATAAAGCTATCAAAGCACGCGATTGTTAATTAGGCGTCAGTTTATCTTGAATCGTATTGTTACAGAGAATGTGTGTGCATACATACATACATACATAATAGAAGATTTTGTCTGTATTTGGAAAGTTATATATTGAACTAATTGGATATCAAAGTTAGCCGTTGTGGCGCAGTGGGACGGCATTTGACAAAATGGTTTTTGTGGTCGATTAATTATTTTAAATTTTTTCACTCTCGTAATACAATATGCGGCGTTTATTTTCGCATCAAAAACTAAACGAATCTGAACTAAAAAAATCTATTCCTAAATCTCTAAATTAAAAAAATCAAAACGCAAGAGAGACGTGCCTTGACACTGGGTTCTTACGTTGGGCGACAAACATTTGTAAACAATCTGAATTAAAAAAATTGATAGTATAACGATATCGTAAGTAAATATATATTTTTTTAATTCTTCAGGTTTTCTTCAGCTTCACGTTTCTAGTGGTGGACAGAGTGAACCTACAGTCAAAACACTCCATTTTAAAATTTTCGCCCTATTTTTAGACATCATCCCGTTCAACGAGGCCGTCGTGGTGCAGGCGCACAAGTGTGTATGCAATTTGAGGAAATTCAATATTTAAAGGCGTATTGCTGCCGGTGACAGGGTTAACAGAGCCTTAACTGCATTGATGGACGGCGAAATGTCAGCACAGCTGCGTATTTGGCCGTACACAATGCAGTTTTGGTACCGTCTCTGTTATACAGCAGCGAAACGTGGGTATTACAGAAGAAGAATGAAAGAAAGATGAATGCTGTGGAGATACGATCTCCTAATAGGATATGCGGAGTTAGCTTAGCTGATCGAATCCACAATAAAGAGATACACAGAATGGCAGGTACTAGCGAAGATGTCACGGTGAGAATGGAGAAAAACGTGCTCAGCTCGTTTGGGTACGTCGAACAATTGAATGATGAAAGAATGGCAAAAAAGATTTATGATGGAAAAGTGAGTGGTAAGAGAGGTAGGGGGAGACCTCGGTTGACCTTCGAAAACACAGTATCTAAGATACTGGAGCAAGGTCATGTAAAAAGCACGAGGACCCCCCGGAGGGGATGTATTAAGAGATTGATAACAGTGGACGAGGCGAAAGAATTATGTAGAGACTGAAGCGCTTGGCGTTCTGTTCTCTATGACTACATTGCTAGGGATAAAGCGTGAAGCTAAGTTAAGTTATTCCATTTCTTGAGTGGAGATCGAACCTTATACAGCAGCATGATTTTTTACCATGAAGGTATCAGCTATACATATCTATTATTAATAATATGATATTAAAGTTCAGTACAATATATTTATTTAACTAGCTGAGTCATGTCTTACATAACGTATGATATATTAGGACATTGCTTAATAATAAGCAAGGCCGAGGAAATCAGAGAGACGCAGAATATTTTGTTTTATCACTCCACTTCTCCGTTTTCAATTATTTAGAATAAAGATATTTATTATTAATATTAATTGAGGCCGTCGTGCGACTGTAGACGCGGCGGTTTTATTTTAATTCCCACTCAGAGGAATGAAAGATTGAATATTTTCATTTCGTCGTTCTGGTAACAATATCAAACGTGGCGTTGCATTTTGCCTCTCAACACGCAATGCTTCGAGAATTCCGCGGAAAGTGGGAACAGAATTGTTTTTTGGGAACGGAGTATCATAGCATAAGGTCCCCAAGTTCCCTCTATCCTATGTGCGGATACAGCGTGAAGATAAATAAACATCGATGATAGAGCTGAACTATGCTCTTCGACCTGAGTATAAATCGAAGTCACAATTATAATGTATGTTTAAAATTGTTCAATTTCGTAATAAATATTTAATAATTAGAAACGTGGTGCACGTCTCGGATTTGCTAAGTAATTTTGTCATAAAAATGGTGAAATAACATTTTCATTTATTATATTATATAATTACTTTTATAATTTATTTAGACATTGTTTTTGTTCATATATCTATATACAATATAGAAGCAAAATCGAATGTTACAACTAGTATAGATCTTTCTAAGTGAACAAAGTGTTATCGAAAGCGTGCGCGTGCGCCGGTGAAAGAGTCAACGACCTGAGCGGGGCCAACGAACGTCTTTGCACCCCTCCCGCACGCAATGGCAAAACATGGAGCTGATGATTTTTTTAATTACCTATTTTATTTTTGCATGAAAATATAAGTAAGAGAAGGCTGCTGGAATTCAATATTGTTAATCACTAAAAAGTAAAAAAAATATTCGTACATA
>JAATLQ010033305.1:76773-107557 GCA_013421005.1 Heliconius erato x Heliconius himera | reverse complement strand
TAGATCTTTCTAAGTGAACAAAGTGTTATCGAAAGCGTGCGCGTGCGCCGGTGAAAGAGTCAACGACCTGAGCGGGGCCAACGAACGTCTTTGCACCCCTCCCGCACGCAATGGCAAAACATGGAGCTGATGATTTTTTTAATTACCTATTTTATTTTTGCATGAAAATATAAGTAAGAGAAGGCTGCTGGAATTCAATATTGTTAATCACTAAAAAGTAAAAAAAATATTCGTACATACTCGTAACGATAACTGACATCGGCAATAACTGCATTAGTATTAAAATGTGTTGCAGCTATTAACTCCCGCGTCGCAGTCGTCTTTTCATATAGTAACATAACTAATTTCCACTAACAAATAAAATAATAACATTGTAGTGTTGATGGTGAATAATAAAAGTCTACTCACGTTTAGCACTGAGTTTAATCAACACCACTTCAAATGTACGTACACTGATAACACAAATGAAAAAATCACAATTAAACACGGTACAGTATATAAGAAAGTCAACCACAAACATATATATATATAACAGAAAACAAAAGATACAAATTTGGAAATAAATACTAGATAAAACAAGGGAACGTATGGAAAGCGTACGAGTGGCAAGCAACGACTATTATAAATAAATATGCCGTCGACAAGAGGGTAGGCGTAAATATTACGGCACCTTACCGGTTCAGTCGACGGCAGCGAGCGCTTTCATATAAATAAACTAAATACGAATACTTACTACAAAATATATAAACAATATTAAATGTATGTATGTATGTATATAAATGATAAATAAATAAATTACAATATTGAAGTACATAAATGACATATATTAAATAAACTATAAATATAAATAATGGTTCCCTACAACATAATGTTTAACAACAACAATTAAACATGAAAAACAAAATTCAATAATAATTATTTATTATAAACTACTTTCGTTGCCCAATTCTATCTGATAAGTACATCAAGTTGATGCTATGATAATATTGTATTTTTAATGTATTTAATATTGCAATATAAGATACAAGAATATTGTAATCGTATGTATTTTCTTAAGTAAATCTTTTGGCAAGAAAGTAGCTACGTTACTTGTAGCTAATGTCATGAAGTAATATATTTTAAAACACTGCAAAATAAGCTTTATTTATATAACCTAAGCTTATGTGGTTTAATAGTAACCTTCAAAGTTTAACTATTCAGGTCCCAGCTCCAAGATCAGACCAGCTCGATGATGTCATAAAAAAAGCTAATATCTTTTTGTGCCGTGTGATCCCGGCCTAGAATAGGATCATCCTGGTACTGGTGATGTCGTAAGAGGCGACTAAAGTACGTGTGGTAGTCACGTCGCCAGCAATGGCAACACTCATGGGCAGACTCGACCGGATCATTACCACCCCCGGCATTTAAAACCGGCGTGAAGTAGTGGCTTTATGTCACTGCGTTTCGCATCAGGTAATGCCGGGCTCCGGCGCCTAACCCGCCTTAAAGGCCGGCAACGCACCTGTAGCTCCTCTGGTGTTGCACGGGGTCGTGGGCGGCGGTGATCACTTACCATCAGGTGACCCGAACGCTCGTTTGCCTTGTCCGTTTCTATAAAAAAAAAATCTTATTCTCGTATTGACAAGTTTAATGATAATACAATTGTATCACGTAACGGTCAAATACATTTATTCAGATTTTATTATTATTATTTATTATTTATGTAACGTAGTTTATAACTATAATCTTAAATACTTACCTTTTATGTTGTTAGTAACATGCTATAGGCTTTGAAGTTTGTTTGATATTACTGGCTCAGGGGCACAAGAAAGGGGTAAACGCGACGTTTGTGGGAGGTTCAAGGGAGAAATGATTTATTTAATTTTCATGCTCTTCTAACAACGCAAAGTGCTTCTTTGCAAATATGACAGATAAAATATAAATTGGATGATATATACATATCATTAAATAAGACTAAGATTTTTATTACTTTGTTAAAATACAAAATTATGAATAAATTTTAATTTATCAAACCGAATTTAATTTGTTTAATTATGAAATATTGTAATTATATAAGTAATGTAAAGGATTATATAAGATGGAAGGCAGGTGTATGTTCTTTTTTCAGCTTAACGCTTTATCGAGCTACTCCATCCTATGTTTTCAGCCTCTATTCGTGACCTCGCACGTTGATTTTCGTATTTCCAAAGTGGAGAAAAGAAAAAAAATATTCTTTACCCTCTAATTGAGGATCGAAACACGACGCATGCTTACAGACGCTGTGCTACTACGCTAGAATTCCAATTAGAATTCCAATTCCAATATTATATTATAGCTTTTTTTTATTTTTCCAATATTTTACCAATCACTTTCATTTTGAGGTCGTTTTTGACTACCTCCACACTATCTATGTTCGGATACGTCTAGAAAAGCACGGGAATACGGTTAGAATGGCTCGGACAGCGGCTACGACCTTTAATGTGAGGACCTGAGAAGTACCAGGGACTTGTGTCGCAAGCTCCAGACACTGCTCTGAGATCCTCACCTGCAGGGGGTGCCCTTGCAATGAATCTATGTGAAATTTTGAGTAGTTAGACAGATATTATATTTTTGTCACATCCTTACAATGATTTGACTAACTGCCATATGTCCAATTGATGAAGTAGAGTGTCCACAGTGTTCACCAGTTTGATCGGTCTTAAACTTCATATTTCAAGTTGCTCCAAGTCTTTCCTAACCTTCGCCTCTGTTAAAGATTTTTCTGTCAACTCTTGTTATGTGATGTCTTGAAGATTGTCGTCGACCTTAAATAAATATATATTTTCTTAATTTTATTGTTACCTTTTTTTTTATATAATAAATTTTTGGTGTTTTCAATTTTTTTTCATTCTTGTGGCCTCGACGGCAGGATATGAAATAATAAATGTTTTGCTCATTATTTTTATACGGTGATTAAATTTCGATAATTCAAAACACGTGTACAATTTAATATTAGCAAAATTATAATTTTAAAAACTGATTCATAATCTTTAAAAAGTATTATATTGTCGAAACTTGTTTTAAATTATAATTAAGTTTTTTAATGCTGTTTTTGTTGTTTTATATTAATTAGAGAGTACTTTCTAAAGTATAAGAAATTGAATATATTTTTTAAAGATTCCTTGTATGTAATTTTTATAAAGGAATACATATTATATTCGCATTAAGTGCATTATTCTGATCAGTACTATATTATTTGCGTTGTTGTTTTTGAAATGACATTAAGCGGCGTTATGTTCCACCAACTACCACGCAATGTCACTAAAATTGAGAAGTGCGTGCGAACACTCCCTTGCGTTTTCAAACAAAGTTTCTTGTAAAGCTAAAAGAAATCTGTATTTATTTGACAGTCTTGTCACAATACTATAACGGTGTTAATTTGAATTAAAATTGATTTTTACTCAGAGATACTATCTAATGAATTTCTATAATCATTCAAGAGTTCCCAATTATCTCGGTTTCAATAGTCTATTAAAATATGAGGATGATTAGGGTAAGGCTTTAGAGGTTTAGAACATAAGTCTATCCACGTGTTTAGTACCCTACCCAAGTGTGTAATTAGGTAAATAAGGTGTTTTTAGGGTTCTGTACCTAAAAAAGTAAAAGTGGAACCTCTATAGGATCACTTTGTTGTTCGTATGTCCGTCTGTCTAGAGAATTATCTTTAGATCGCGTTGATGTATCAAGCTGATGTTGATATCAAATATTCAAGTCTATAGTCCCTTGAAGCACAATAAAAATAAAGCGTTTGCGTCAACGAAATCAAAAGTTATTTATGCATCGATTTTTCAGTATTTTGTATGAAATTCACCGCGTCAAATTCCATAGACACTTCTTGTGGACTGGAAAATGAGTACATGGGTATATGTACGAATTTTTTACTGATTTCTGTAAAAAGGAGGAGGTTATCAATTACTTCAGAACTTTAAATTGGGTGAACCGATAAGTTAAGTTTGCCAACTTTTATAAGTTGTACGGCACGTTGATCTACGATCTTGAAATTGGTAATTTAACCTGAGTTCTTTTGTGTCGATCTAAATTTTAAACGGATGAGCTCTTGCGCTTAATATACATAAGTTATTCACCAGTTCTTAAGCGGGGTTCCCCACTGATGCGGAGTGTCTTAATATTGGGTTTCCTCAGCCTACTCTGTGATATGGAGGATAATCAATATACGAAAAATATTAATAGTCTATGTATTCAATGAATGTAGGTAATGAATTAGTAACTTTAAATATATATTTTTTATCAGAATTTCGTAAAAGGATTAGAGTTGATAATGTGAAAAACGTGTTATTAAAAGACGTAATTACATTTGAAAAAAAAAATGTTTGTGTGAACTTGCTAAAATATTGTTTCCACTATTTGTGGATTAAAGAGGCTCTGGATTTTACCACAAAATATACAATGTCTTCAACTTATGCAAAAAAATAGTCGAATTCCAGAGTCGTTGCGTGTTGAGTGGCGGAACTCAACGCCGCGCTTTGTCTCGTCAAGTTATCAATTATCGTATTATTAATGTATTTAAATTAGCAAAAGTACAAAACACAACAGCTCCATATGATATAACCCTTGCATTAGACGCACACAGCCGCGCGGTGCAATCTTGTGCACACCGCGCCGCTTCTAATAGACGATAGTCCGCAGCCACAGTGACGCTGGTCTAGGATGTGGGCTTGGAAAGGAATTTGAATACTGTTCGCTTAATGCTTGTGACGTTTAACGCTGGACAGGTCGTAGGTTCGATTTTTATTTAAAAAACTATTTTTATGAAAATGTGTGTAAAGTGTTTAGTAAACTTTTATTATGGTGTTTTTTCAGTTTCTGCGTGTAACTTATTAGAATTATTTTTTCTTTAGATAAGGGCAGTTTCACGCTTTATTCCGCGTTAACTGGTGGAACTTAAAGTCGTGCTTTGTTTTTTTATTCAGCTAGAAAATTAACACTATTTATTTCCCTGAGTATTAATCGAACCCACAACAACTGCGTTTACACTTAGATGCTATAGTTTATACGTATTTATGTCGTTAAATTTAACGATTAGTATCAATTATATATAGGAATTATGTAGCTTTTATTTGCAGTTTCACTCCATGGCCGAATGAAAACAACTAAAAGTTGTGTATAACGAGAGAGCCTATGGCCTTCCTCAATAAATTGAATCGAATATATATGAGGCCGGTCGTGGCGCAGCGGCACGAGGTGTGACTGCAAAATCTGGTTCTGGGTTCGATCTCCACTCGAGAAGATGAAATATTTACTTCAATTTATATTTCCATTTCTTCGCTCTGGTGTCGAGGTTAAGCGGAGTTGAGTTGTGCCACTCAACACGCAATGCCTCCAGAATTCGGCAGAAAGTGGAGATCGAAGTGTCTTAACACTAGGTTCCCTCTACCTACCCTGCTGTGTGCGGGATACAGCGTGAAGCTGATTAGATTTTGATTTTGAATATATATATATATATATATATATATTTTATACCACCAGTTTCTGATATTAGGGTATTTAATTCAATATTAGCACAGATAACATTATATACATAGGAAGGTTCTAGTATATAATAAATCCAATATATAATCTTAACTTACACTTTTCATTTTAAACGCACCCTAGGAATAGTTCGCCAAGTGAAAGTGAGCGTGTGTTGGTGTGTATCGCGTGTAGACACGCCGCTTTCTGAGCTGATACATACATACAGACAAACATACATAGGTCTAGCTTCTAAGAGCTTTGAAAAATTTGTTAGAGAACAATGTTGGTAATGTGTGAAAATCGTAACAGCTTTATCTGATGTACATTTTCATAGAAAGTGGGAAACGGAGTGATTGGTCACTAAGGCCTCGTTCAGTTTGACCCTCACTCATTACTAAGTACTCATTTGACCAGAGTACCCAGAGTTTGGCTTAGTGGTTGACGTCTCTGGGCTATAATTCTTATTTTTTTACAATTTATAGTATTATTCTAGACAAATAAATAGATAATTATTTTAAAAAATTAAAAAAAAGTAATATATTTAATAAATGGCATTCTCCTTTGCCAAATGATAATTATTAGCAACAATCAGTCATTTGTAAATATCTCCCTACAGAGTTTCTAACAATATATATTATAAGTTGTAGCAAATGGTTGTGGGTTTATTTATTTTAAAGGTTTATTATATTTATTTCCTCGCTCAGGTATCAAGATGAAATCATCATATCTCGAAAATTGAGCGGAAAGTTTGGAACGGGCTGTCTTAATAATAGTTTCTGTCTTAATTTTTTTTTAAATAAAAATAAGTGCCTTATTTAAAATGTGATTTTTATAATAAAATAATAATGATGACACAATCGTATCGTTCGTGTTTTCAAACAATATAATTGAACAAGCTCAAAAAATGAAGTAAGCAAAATGCTTTATTACGTTATGTTATTTTGTTGTATGTTAATCACGTGTAAACATCTTTATATATAAAAATACTATACGTACGTTTAAAATATGTTCCTACTTCCCTTTAGGGACTCCTCAAATTTTCTAGATTTTTTATATCAATAAAGGAAAAATTTCCGAAACTGTTATATATATTTTATTATTTTTATTTACTTAGTAAAAATTATATATGCTGTTATTTACAATTCATTATTCGTATTTGATTAAAGCAAAAGTAAAAGAATAAAACCACTCGCTCTTTTGTTCATGGCAGGGAAGGCAGAGGGAACCTAGCTAGATTTCGTGTTGAGTAACGAAACTAACTAACTACTCTTTGTAACTCCAGCGAGAATCGAACCCACAACTACCGCGGCGCCATCTCCTCCTCTTACTATATCTCAAAAGACAATAATAATAATATTTTCAGTTAATTAAATAACAATCACGTTCAATTTTTTGCACAATAAAAGGCAAGAGCAGCCGCGGGCGGACACGAGTCGAATATAAATAATTTATTATAGCCGGTGTCTTTATAATGGAAAACCGCCACCCTGGTCGTTGGCGGAGCTGTTTTTGCAATAGGTACATACACTCGCACCAGCACAGCCGTACAGCCAGATCGTTATGTAATATTTGTTTGTGGATTTTATTAGTTGGCTCTTAAGCTATTTTTTTTAATTCATTTTTTTTTATTGATTGTGACTTGAAAGCTTTGAAAAACTTAAAGAGTTTAATTTGAAAAAACCGGCAGCAGCGTTGGATTTCGGCCAGTCACCACGCGTTGCCTCGAGAGTTAGCCGGAAAGTGGTGAATTGAAGTGTCGTAATAAGAACAGAGTGTCCAAACACTCTGCTACGTGCACAGCGTAAAGCTTGAAAATTATGAAAAAAAAGTCATGTTTTGCAAATTTCACCGTTCTTCGCTACGTATTTTTAGCGTTGTCTATGAGTAATTTAAAAACGCAGTTTTTATTTCTATTAACCTTCTATACTATATAATAAAATAATCGTTTGGCGTCATCAAGAAAAAAAATAATTATCATAAAATTTTCATCTACAACTTTTTACAATATATATGAAGTATAAACGAAGTTTTTACAAGAAAAAGTAAAAACATATTATATTTATATATCTTTCTAACTATCTCTTACATAAACGAAATAAAATTTTAGCGAGCAAGTTTCTAACAATAGGTACCATGGTTTTAACAGTACAATTAAGCTTAATCCTTACTTTCGATGTATGTATGCAGTTCCCCCCCCTCCCTCGCCTTTCCCCATTGCACTCCTCCCCCCTGAAGTGAATGCACTCTCGCTGTTACGTAAGCCCTGCGCAGACGCATGTGTGCATGTGTGCGAAATGCATTAGTAGTTGTGAGATTGTTTTAGTATACATAATAGATTACTAAATCTAGATTTTACTTTACTTCAGTTTTTTTATTAGATATTGAAATTGATGAGAGAATTCGTTTTTTTATAGTGTTTTCTTGTATCTGTAGGGCTGTTGCGCTGAAATATATTTCATATTGAACTTGTTATATTCAAAAGAAAATGCAATTTGTAATAACAAAAAATTGAGCCCGTGCCTCTTGGAAACCGTCCAAGCGCTCTGACTGCTAAGCCATACGTTCTAATCAAGCTACGTCGAAATTTGTATAAGCTTGTTACAACTTATTTATGTTGTTAGCATCTTTGTAGGGAGATTATTACAAATTTCTACTTTCCTAAAGATAATTGCTAAGAATTATCATTTGGCAAGACAGACTGCTATTTACTAATAACATTAAAAATATATTCGAATTTTAAAGCTATAATATCGATAAGGGCGTGAGCTTCAACTTAGTACAGAACCTATAAGAAATTTAAGGACCTCATAAGTATTTTAAAATATTATTATAAAACTTAGAAATGTTATTTAACCCTAGCTTTGAATTTGAAACTGTACCATCTTTATAGTAAGAGGAGTTTTCGATTTAACAAAATATTCGTAGCGATCAGTTCTTTTGGATGGTTTCAGACAATGCTAGGAAGGCATACAATAGGGGAGTTAGCAAATTCTTCTATAATGTAACAGTGCCTTGTAACGTGATTACTACCATTACGTTTTGTATGTATATAACATAAATATATAGATATTTATGCACATATATTACTATAGTTTTCAATATACTTAGTCTTGCCATAAATATTGTTACAAGGAAAAAAAATATACGTAACATTTATTACATTACAGTACGGTAGTTTAATATATAAAACCATTGAAATATATAAAGCTTATGCGAAATGATCTCCATTGGCTGCAATACAGTCTTTTAAACTTTGAGGCCAGTTGTCAATATCACATCTTTCTATGGGAAAATTCTTCACTATCAATGGATATTGGTTGGGGACTTCAAATTATCATGGCGTTTAAATCAAGCCCTACTCTGGAAAACTGACGATAAATCATAATCCAGTGGATTAAGACCAGGACTAGATGACGGCCAGTCTTCAACTCTGATGAAGTCCAGAACGTTCGTTCCTAACCAAGATTGGGTGGATCCAGCTTTATGGCCCTGCGCCGAGTCTTTCTGAAAGGACCATTCTTGGTCATGGAACATGGTATTGTTAAGGAGCTTAACGACCTTCTCAAGAATGGTATCTTGATACATTTGGGGCGATGTTTTGATACGTTTTTCACAAAAATCGCTCAGTCTCTTCTTCATAGCTAACACCCCACCAAACCATCACCGATGTCGTATATGTCCACTTAGTATTATGTTGAGTAATTGGGATACTACTTTAGAGCTTTCAGCATTAATGCAGTCATTTTGTTTTTTTTAATTGTCTTCCGTTAACGAATTTTTTGGATGATCTCCCTTTGCGTACCGCTTAACTTTTAACATGTATACATAACAATATTGGACTAATCAGCTTCACGCTGTCCCGCTTCCCGCACACAGCAGGGTAGGCAGAGGGAACCTAGTGTTAAGACACTAGGTTCCCCACTTTCTGCCGAATTCTGGAGGCATTGCGTGTTGAGTGGCACAACTCAACGCCGCGCTTAACCTCGAGACCAGAGCGAAGAAATGGAAATATAAATTTAAGTAAATATTTCATCTCCTCGAGTGGGGATCGAACCCACAACCAGTTTTAGTCAGTTTCAGTCAGTTTTACAGTTACACCGCGCGCCACGACTGGCCTCTATATTGGACTAATACCAAGCGTATTACGATTTTAAATCCATACCTACCTCATATAAACGATCACATGAATCGGTTTTCTATATCACCAAAATGGAGTGGCTATTTCAATATCATAAAATATTTTAAATTATCTATTGGCGCGAAAATAAAGAAATACAATGAACAATAATAAAACAATACAATTTCCAAATATAAAAGTAATATTTTATATTTTGTTTTTTTTTAAATTGTAACAGCATTTATGGCCTAAGTATTAGCATCATATATCTCGCATAAAGTGGAGTAGCCAGAAGGAACCTAATGTTCATACATTTCGAGTCGTTGTGTATTTGTTTTATTAAGAGACTGAAGAAGTGAAAATATTTTTTTCCCCCGAGTGGGAAATGATCCCACAACCACAGTCAGACAGACAGGCAGACAGTGGTACAAGGCATAGTGCACGTGTGAGTGCTATTTAATTAAAAACGTTTTATGTATCTAACAATTTACAACTACTTTGTTGCATATTTGCATTTTTAAATGTGAAGTTTCAAAAAGAAATCAAAATGAGATAAAATTGGGAAAGTTATTACATTATAACTGTTTTGGAGAATATTTAAAAGCGATTTAAATAAAAAATATATCTTCACTAATATTACAAAGTTGAAGAGATCTTTTGGTTAAGCGCTCTAATCTTGGGAAGTATTTATTCGATACAATATTTTTCTGTCTTATAGTCCTTTCGTCGACGGAGGCCTTAGGCAATATATATTACCGTAAGAGACCAATCGTGGTACAAGAGCACAAGTCGCCCCGGGTTTGATTCTCACTCGAGAAAACGAAATATTCATTTCTTCGCTCTGGTGTTAAAGCAAAGTGCGGCGTTGAGTTCCGCCAATCAACGCCCAATGCCTTCGAAATACGACGGAAAATGAGAAACGGAGAAAATAATACAACTACAGATTATAAATTCGTTTCAATTAAACGGCTTAGTCGGTCTAAACAATATTTTGCATCATTTGCATAAAACTTTCACTGCGCCCTCAGCCCTGTTGTGTAATTACTATAACTACTAGCGCGCACGGTATAGTTTCTAAAACCTATTATCCGATTTAATGGATAACTAAATATATGTGAGGCCAGTCGTGGCGCAGCGGCACAAAGTATGACTGTAAAACCCACTGGTTGTGGGTTTGATCTCCACTCGAGGAGATGAAATATTTACTTAAATTTATATTTCCATTTCGCTTTGGTGTCGAGGTAAAGAGCGGCGTTGAGTTCTGTCACTCAACACGCAATACCTTCAGTATGCGGCAGAAAGTAGGGAACGGAGTGTCTTAACACTAGGTTCCATCTGCCTGCCCTGCTGTGTGTGGGATACAGCGTGAAGCTTATTTTTTTTTAATAAATGTTTTTGGATAAATATATATCTAAAACCTTCTGGTTCAGTGGCAGCGTGTTTTTGCATTCAGAAATTATGTTTATTGAACCATTGTGACGCAGGGCAGCACGTGGCTATAAACGCGACACTTGTGGCATTTCCACTCGAGGGAGTGAAATACTTAACATTCTCATTTCGTCGCTCTGGTAACGAGAACGGAGTGTTCTGACACTAAGAGGCGGAGGAGACACTTTTTTTTTGAGCGAAAAAATGAAACTAATTCTCCTTATGTGGATCGAACTCAAAACCAGTGTTTTCACAATCAGATACTTACTATAATATTGAACTTAAAAAATAATTAAAAACTTTAAAAGTTCTCACGACCTCGTGTAAAAAGGCCTTTATATTTAATTCGATCACATATTAATAGCAAATTAATTGCAAATGGCGCCGTTACCGGAAGTAATGGAAGCTATTAAACGTTTACCTCAATGATGAAGAGAGTCAATCCACATATTAGTGACAAAAATAAAATAAATCACGCTATATCGGCAGCTGTATAGGAAAAGGGAACCTAGTGTTAAGACACTATGTTTCCCCACGTTTCGTCGAATTCTGGAGGCATTGATCTTTTAAATTAATTTAATTACTACGCTACGATCGTAGTGAGTATCTTACTTGAAATTAAAGTTCTGTGTTCAATATCCGATGAGGATTACGTACAGGTATCATTATTTCTTTCTTCTATACTTCATACTTCACTCTCTTTCTAGCTTCACGCTGTATCCCGCATATAGAAGACAGTGGAAACTTAATATAAGGACACTACATTCCCCACTTTCCGTTCAATTTTCGATGTTGCGTGGTCAGCGGCGGAACTAAACGCCATTTTTTGTCTTTTTACCAGAGGGACGAAATTAATACATTTGAAAAATACTTATTTCCCTTCCCTTAGTTCGGAGATTGAAATTGACCATGATGTTTTTTTTAACTTCACGCTGTATCCCGCACATGGCAGGGTAGAACTACCTAAGCCACTCAGTACCCCACTTTCTGCCGAATTCAAGACGCATTGCGTATTAAGTGGCGAAACTCTACGCCGGAATTTGCTTCGAGGAAATGAAAATATATAATATTTCATTACCTCGAGTGAGAATCGAACACGCAGCCTATCGAGTTTGCCCCTGCACCACGAATGGCATCATGGTTATTTTCAATAACATATTCACTTTCTTTACATAATTTCGAAGTAATTAACAGCTTAATGTCATATAATAAAGGCCACGTATGATACATATTTCTTACATTTTACTTCGAAGGTTGGTAACGTAACCTAGAGGTACAAACTAGTTTTTTAGAAGAGATTGTCATGTTGTCCTTTGTAAAGGGCTTATTATTTATAATAATAATAATACTCTTCCTTTTTTATTTTCACGCTCGTTCACGCATTCTGGCTGGCTGGGTAGACAGAGGGAACCTAGTGTTAAGACACTTCGTGTCCCACTTTGCGTTGAATTTTCAGGATATTTATTGTGTGTTGAGTAACTGAACTCGACGCCACATTTTGTTGTCTTACTAGTGCAAAAAAATATTTATTCTTCTGAGTGGAAAACGAACTCTAAGCCGTCACGTTTACAGCAAGACGCCGCACTGTGCCACTGTGGTACGGACGGTCTCATAATATACTAGCGGTCCACTCGCGGCTTCGCCCGCATACCACCTTTAGTAATTTTATATATACACATTTACCAACACATTGATACATTTTTTCTTCCCTTTCATTGATACATTCAATCATGAACAATTTGTTTTCATAGTTCTGAGGTGGTGCAAGAAGTATGTGACTACTTGAGAGGAAGTCATCGGCAGGCCTCCGCAGTACTCGAGCCTAGGCTTTCACTTTTTCGAGTGAAAATCGAAGCCTTAAAGTCGTCATTTAACGAATTTAATTATCTAAAGATACATAGAATTACACGTAGAATCTGCATCACATTTACGTCAAAAGTAATAAAAAAATGCAAATAAATTAAATTTATTGCAATTTAGTTATCTTACGATTTTTTTTTAGAAAATAACTATAACTATAAGTAACTTCACGCTTTTAGAAAAAGTATAAAAATTTTACATAATGGAATTTGAACCCACGCCTCTTGGAAACCATGCAAGTTTTCCAAGTAAGTTGTAACAAGTTATTTAAAATTATATTTTATTTTGTATTCCGTGTGTAGCAGAAGGAACCTAAGGTTAAGAGACTCGCTTCCCACTTTCCGCCGAATTCTGGAGAAAATGGAAATATTTTATTTCCTTGAGTGGGAATTGAACCCACAACCGCTCGCTTTTACAATCACACGCCTGTGTTTCAATGTATTTGGGAAAGAAAAAAAGTATTTTATTTTCAGAATTGTAAAATAACACGTTAAAAACATTATTTAAAATTTCAGTTGCAGTAACTCGCGCTAATTGAAGAAATAATATTTCGTAAAACCTTAGTATAGTATACAAATGCAACTTGCCGGTACTTTAGGTTAATTACTCGCGTAGGTTTAACAAATATTACAAACTTAGATGTTATGGCACAGTATGGAAGTTTTGATTGTATTCAATGCTTTTGAGTACAATTCCTTGATTTCGTTAGTTTTTTTTTATTTTTACGTTACGTTTTTTACGTTGTATCCTGCATATTGCAGTGAAACAAGATACTCTTCTCAATTTATATCGGTAACGTTCTCAATTTTTCGCTTAATTTTCGAGACATTGTGTATTGAGTGCAGAATCTAGTGTTATGGTACTCTATTCTCCGCTTTCCGTCAGTATTCGACAAAATGTATTATACTAGCAATCCTTGCAGTTTCGTCCGCTTAAACTACATAATTATTTATTTATTAATCTGAATTACTTTTGTGCTCTAATATATAATTCTCAAGACAGTATCCATATATTGGAAATTAAAGCTTTAGCCAATTCAATAAAAAATCGAAATACAATACGGAAAACTGCATTTAAATCAGTTGAGTCGTTTCTGCGATTAGCATACACAAACTCACAAACAAACAGACAAACTGATAAACCGAAAAAATGTTAAGTATCAGTAGTAGTTTAGTAAGTAAAAAACATTGCTTTGGGTTACATTATATTGGCAGATGTCTCATACATATATCTCCTATGTACAGACGGCGCTCAATTTTATTATATGTATAGATGGATACCTACATTACGAACATTACATACAGTTTACTGTTTTTGCTTATATAACATAGAGAAATGCTCCAGCCAAAGCTGCGGTCTGGGTGTTAGTTTACGGACGCCGGCGAGTGTTAGTACTAGATAGTACCTCCTTACCGTTACGTTATTTAATATTTAAATATATATATTTACATTACGTAAATATTACGTCTTAATGTTCTACAGTTGTTAATTTGTTAAGAAAATATATTAATATTTTCTTTCAATAGAAGTATTAATATAGCTATTATTTCTTTCATTTTATTATTATTTAGCGGAATAAAACTTATTTTTTAAATGGATCAAAATAGCGTGCGACTTTGAATACGACATTTTGTGCTAAAGAGTATAGGCGTTTAGTTTTGACACTCGACACGCAATGTCTCCAGAATATGGCGGAAAGTGGGGAATGTAAGTGTCTGTGATGGGATTATTAGCACTAGAGAGTATTAACACTAGATTTACAGGTTATCTCTGTCTACCTTGTTATATATCCCTCAGATATAGCGTGAAGTTAAAAAATAATAATATTAATCGAATCTCATGCAGTATGTAATGATTAAATCGTAACATTGACTGTTCAGTAGAGGCCAGTCGTGGCGCTGGGGCACAAAGTGAAACATCAGAACTCAACACCGCTCTTTGCCTCGACACCAGAACAAAGAAATGAAAATATAAATTTAAATAAATATTTCATTTCTTTGAGTGGGGATCGCACCCACAACCAGTCGATTTTCTAGTCACACATTTTGCCCCTGCGCCACGAATGGCCTCATATATATATAAAAAAAAATCCTTGGCAATTGAACCTATAACCATTACTTATACTTCAATATTTATAATTTTACTTAAAAAAAAACCACTGAGCCCAACTATATAGTATGCCGTGCGTATTGTACGAGTGACGCAATGTATGGAATATGACCTCCTCAGTCAGCTAAATTCGACCTTACGCAAGGCCACGTATCACTTGACAAAATATTTGATTTTATATTATTTTTATTATAATCTCTTAATAATATATCTCTTTATTAGAAATTTATATTGCCAACGATAAGGTAGGTGCTTAGCATTTTTGTCCAAGTCTAATTCAAAGTGCCTAACATTTTTCCATAGACTTTTTTGTCACTTTTAGTTTTTTTTTGCTTATGATTTATTTTTTGTGTGTTTAAGTAAAAAAATATTGAAAATAGTTACTCTTTTGTTTTAGTTTTATACGATACGCTGTATCCTGCCAGATAGAACATAGTGATAATATACTCTGTTTCCTATTTTCCGCCGAATTTTGCAGGCATTGCGTGTTGAGTGGCGGAACTCAAAGCCGCGCTTTGCCTCGACAACAGAGTGAAGAAATGAAAATCTTTCAATTCCTCGAGTGGGAATCGAACCCACAAATTATCGCGTTTACAGCCACAAGCTTGTGCCCCTGTGCCAGTAAATAATGAAGCCAGTCGTGGCTTCATTATTTACTTACTTTAATAAAATGGGATTTTTATAAAAATATTTAAATATATCTAGGATCTTCGATATAGTGTACTGTTCAAGCACTCTAGTCATTTAAACTAAGTATACGTTAAATTTCGAAATTTCTACCTTCATACAGCTGTTGTTAATAGAAACAGCTGTTGTAACAGTCGAATTGAAATCGCCTTATAGCTTAATTGGCAAGAATGCTTAGTTATTATATATACAGTATTGAACTGATATGGGATATTACAAATTCACATCTTGTAATTTTTTTTAGCTTCATGTGGTTTCTGCACATAGCAGGGTAGGCAGAGGCAACCTTGGAAACCACAACCTATCCCGTTTACATTAGCACCCTTGTTCCCCTGCACCATGACTGATCAAAAACCTTATGATAATTTGAAACTTTAATTATTGAAAAAATCGGTTTTCTGCATCCAGGAAAGGTAGCGAGTACCCAGTGTTCAGGCACATCGTTCACCACTTTCTGTACAATTATCGAGGCGTGTTGAGCGGCAAAACTGAACGTCGTGCTTTATAAATTTCTTTACAAAATTTTAAAATCTACCTAGCGAGAATCGAACCTGCAACTCTCAGAATTTTTTCAATCGCTCGCCGCCAATTAAGCCATCCTCTAATCGAGTTACGTCGAAAATCTTATATGGTTGCTACAGCGGTTTTAAATTACGCAGCATAAAAAAATATGTATACTCTCAACAGTAAATAACAGAGTGTTTTAACACTAAAGGTCTTCCTAAAAGTTATATTAATAAAACTAATTAAAAAGTCAGAAGCGAGTTTGTTAACACTAGGCTCCCTCTGCCTACCTCGCTACATGCGGGATAGATAGTGAAGCTAAAAAAAAAGTAACTATAAATTACCACAGCAACTGTCAATGTTGATTGTCAATGTCAAGAAGCATATTTCTTGCTTAATACAGTCGTCGGTGACGTCATTTCAGTTGGTAAAGCCCTCTTCGCAACGCCTTTTCTTCTAATAATTTGATCTGTGATATAATTTATTGAAAAAAAAGTATGAGGCCGAGTACGAGGAGTAGAGAGGCCGGTCGTGGCGCGGAGGCACAAAGTGTGACTGTAAAATCGACTGGTTGTGAGTTCTATACCCACTCAAGGAAGTGAAATATTTATTTACATTTATATTTTCATTTCTTCGCGCTGGTGTGGAGGCAAAGCGCGGCGTTGAGTTCTGCCACTCAGCACGCAATGCGTCCAGAAATCGGCGGAAAGTGGGGAGTGTGTTAACACTAGGTTTGCCTACTCTGCTGTGTGCGGGATACAGCGTGAAGCTGTAAAAAAGACACTGTTCTTCAGAACGTGGGTTCTGCCGAATTTAAGAGATATTACGTGTTGAGTGGCGAACGTTACTATCACGTCTTGTTTACCAAAGCTGAGAAATTTCATGAATTTAATAGGTAGGTTGGGGACGTCGGGGCACAGACACAAGCATGCGACCGTAAACACGACATTGTGGAATCTATTCCCATCCGAAGAAATGAAATTTTCAATTTCCTTGCTCTGGAACGAAGCAAAATTCGGGAATACGGCGGTTTCGGAAAGTGGGGAACGGAGTGTTAAATTTATACCTCATACTATAGGGCGCGCGCGGCTTCGCCCGGTTATTAGGAGTGAATTCTAAAAAAAACCACGATACACGTGTTTCATAAAATATTTTTAACAGTCTGAATTTTAACTTTTATAAAAATCGGTGGCAATTTAAAGATTTTTCCATATAAACTTTCAACCCCTTAAAACTATGAAACACGTGTTCAATAAAATATTTTTAGGAATCTCAATTTCAAATTTTATAAAAATCGGTACAGATTGAAAAAAAAAATCCATACAAACTTTCAACCCCTATTTCATCCTTTTAGGGTTAAAATTTTTCAAATCCTTTCTTAGTGGATGTCCAGAATATGAAAATAAACATCTGCCCAAATTTCACGTTTCTACCATCAGCGGTTACGGCTCTGCGTGCGTCTTACCTCAGTCAGTCAGCACAAGTCCTTTTATATATATAGATAGATTACTACTGACGTTCGATACATTAATTACTGTAAGAGGGTAGGGGCCTTATTTCTATATATTTTTTTTTATTTTCCAAAGGCTTTCATATTCATTCTAATTATTTAATCTAAAAGTAAGCCTACATGTAGATGTTTTCTTTTAAATTATTCTTTTTTAAATGACCACAGACCTATAAATTAAGATAATAAAAATAAAACTATTTAGCTTAAGCAAGGCAGCCCTTTCAAGTATTACCTTAAACAGAAAGCACGGAAGTACTGGTGCACCCTTTTGAACATACCTTTGCAAGGTGACATGACCTTACTGTAATAACCTCAGAGTGACCTTAGCCAAGGCTGAGTGCAGTAAACTTTCGCAATTTCGCACTGAGGCCTCTGAATTCGCGACTCGCTAGGGTCAAATATTGTTTGATTCATGGTCATCTTGATGGCGCGAGTATAAGATAACTCGGTTAGTTGTTAAAAGTAACGGTCAGCTTGTTAAACGTTTTTTTTTTTAAATTATCCGACTTTCATAGAGGATGGTAATGTTTTTGGGGCATATGTATGTATGTTTTTGTATTATGTATATCTTTGACATATTTTAATAACAGCCCAAACGGATGGACAGTTTTTGATATATGTGAAGTGTGGATGGATTCGTCAGAGTTGTGGTAGTAACTTATGCTATATTTTTAAATTTGCGCTTATGCCTAAAAAAAATTGGAAGAGAAGTTAACTTGGATTTCAATGAAAAGTCTGAAATAAAATCATTATTATTATTTTATTTTACCTAAAATTTTATTGTTTCTGTAATTTTGAGAACGCTTCCCACTTCTATATTTATATTTAAAACATGCACTGCTCTGGTCATTTTATTGCCATAGTTCATTTTATCGCAGTGTCTGATTGTAATAGCGATGATTGTGGGTTCGACTCACACTCCGGGGAATATATTAGTTTTTATTTTTTCGCTCTGTTAAGAAGGCAAACTTCGGTGTTCTGCCACTTAACACACAATGCATCTAACGTTGGGAGGCAGGTGGGGAAGAGAGTGTAGGTAACTGGGTTTCCTCTGACTACCCTGTTGTAACCGGGATACACCGTGAGTTTATGATAGCATGGATTAAGACAATCTGTTCAACATTTTCCGGCCAATATGTAAGATATTGCGAGTTGAATGGTGGAATTCAACGCCGCGTTTTGCCTCCTTACCATAGCGAGAAAATAAAAAAGAAATATTCCCTCGAGAAAGAATCGAAGCTACCGTTGCGTTTACAGTAATACACTGTGCAGCTGCGCCACGACGGCCTTCTGCCAAATTGTTCTTGTTTAATTGAAAGCAATAAATTTTTATAACTGATAATAAGAAATAATACTGCACGTATACTATACATATTGTATTAAAATTTAAATTGATGATTCAAAAAGCCTAATTGGAATTTTATATAATTTATATGTCCAAAGCTTAAAATGAAGATACAATATTTTTTAATAATTTTATTAAGCACAAACTTATTATCCCATATTTTTCTCGTTTTGTTAACAAGACAAAGCGAGGCATTACCTCTTACTTTTGCCTCCTCTATCGCATCATGGGGAGTGTTCTGGGGAACTGTTGGACTTGTTACCTGCCGCCGAATTTTCTAACCGCACCTACATCATGGATACATGACATTCCCCTACTGTGCTGTTTCGTGGGTACTTCTTTACACGCGTCACGGAACTGTAGAATGGCCTACCTGCAGCAGTGTTTCCAGTGTCGATACGACATGGGTATTTTCAAAAAGCGTATCCATCTCCACCTTAAAGGCAGCCCAACCTGTAGCTCCTCTCGTGTGATGGGATCGTGAGCAGCGGTATCTTAAGATACCAAAGATACAAGCATTGGCTTGTATCTTTTGATTGTGCTTGAATTTTCTGTGCTCCAAGGAACCGCAGACCTGAATATTTGATATTAACTTCAGCTTGACACCTTCACGCAATGTCGAGATAAATGGTCTTGAGGCGGATAGACGGACAACGAAGGGTTCCGTTATACCTTGTTTGAGATACGGAACCAACGAGTAAATTAATAAAAAAGTCAATTCTGTTCATGAAATATTGACTTCTAGTGGTTACCATAAACAATGAAGAATTATAACCAATGAAATATATGATATTATTACTTTTTAGCTTCACGCTCTATCCCGCTCATAGCAGGGCGGGCAAAGGGAACCTGGGAACCTAGTGTTAAGACACTTCCGTTCCCCACTTTCCACCAAATTCTAGAGGCATTCCGAGTTAAGTAGCAAGACTCAACGCTGCGCTTTGGCACGTTATGTTGCCTTGTTAGAGCTAAGAAATGAAAATATTAATAAATTCATTTATTTATTCCACTGAGTGGGTATCGTATTCACAACCATTGCGTTTACACTTACACGCTTGTGCCTTGTCTTGTCCTTGTGTTTATGTCGCTGGCATTAATCATGTAGTCATTCAAATTTACGACTTTTTATCTTTCAGATCGATATATAACCTTTTTAAAGGTCAACGTATTAAGTAGGTCACGTATTATATATTAATTGTTGTGTTATCTGTGGAAATAAATGGGAAAATATCCAATTGACAGATGTACTATTATATTTATACTTTTTAAATATATATATGTTAGGCAAAAATATTCTGCTTAGAGTAGTTGTAAAGTGAGAAATTTTGTTATTCTGGAAAATTTTCAATATTTTTCCAAAGTAGCCGTGGTAGTGCATAAGCTAATGTATAACAAAATAAAAAGGGGTTCAGAGCATAATAAGTACACTATTGGATTGATTTTAATAAATTTTTGTATAGTGTAAAACCAACAAATCAAAAATTTTGAAACGCTATAAAAAATATATTCTTAAATTCAGAATTCAGAATTCTTACTTTATTTTAAAAATTACGCATTGAATATGTAAATTTTAAAAATCATTATTTACGAAATGATTTCTTGTACTTATTTCTTTATTGTTTACTACTAAATGAATTAGAATGTTAGGATAGCGGAATATGGGGCCTGATTTTATAAATAAAACAATTCATTGGTAAATTTATTACAAGGTTTCGTTTCCCCTGCGGTTACCGAATTCGAGACGATGGAAGGACCCGTCAGACGACGTGCTCTTCTACGGAGCTCTTATATTTTAAAATTATCCCTTGTTCTGACGTAGTCGTCTGTCGACTATGAACCATTCTAAAAGGTAGATAGGATAAGGTAACTCACACTGCCTATACCAATGATCTAAGCTAAACAAACGAATTAATCCGATTGATTGAAGATGATGAAGAATCTGGGAGACCAGGACGATTGGCAAGCGCACGTCCACGGCATCGCTGTCTTCTCTGAAGAGAAGGGTCAACCCTCTCCCGATCTCGTCTAGCAATCTCCTTCTGTGACGTAACCGCCTCACGGAAGGTGAGTATTGCTGTTCACGCAGCCTGCCCAACATATGTCTTATAACTACGGAAAGGTAAAGGTTACGCCCGACTTCCTGATCTAAGGCCCGCCTTTGCCACCCCTGGCGGGTTTCAACGGTGTGTTGGGCAATATCAGTGTCCTTGTTGCAGTGGAGGCAAATCGACGCTGTCTGACGTCCGATCTTTAAAAAATAATCACCGAAGCAACCGTATCCAGTGATTATCTGTGTAAGGCTTAATATAATTCGATGTTTTCGTCTCATCTAAGCCTCGAAGGAAGGAAGTACCGCTTGAACAACATAATCGTGAGCACATCGTTCTTCAAAAAGCCGTGTACGCCACGTCTGGAAAGCAACATTATTGTCCCGTCGTTTGATATCAAACGTGCTTAGGGGCGAACATATGTAGATGCAATCTAAAGGGAGGAAACCTGCCAGTAAGGTTGCTGCTTCATAAGATATCGTATGATAACCATGTAAGATCCTGATAACTACTCTGCGCTTTAGACTATAAATTGTTCTACAGCGCTGAAAACTTTTCTTTTCGTGAGGAAATCCTTTTACGGATACTGGCCCGAGAAGAGACTCGAGCGGATTATGTGGGGCTCGCGGATCCACTAAATTCTCACGGTGCTCCTCCTCGAGCGCCACTGGCCGCGAGTCGCGGGGACTACAGTCTTCCGCGAAAGTCGCGGAATCATTGGTATGTGAGCACCTTCGATATTTACCCCTTTTCAGATTCTTAGCTCTATGGTCACGACACTTATTGGTCGGTTTTGCTGTAAAAGCGACTAATCCGGGCCATCGGCAGCGCTTAAAAAGTTTACAATGTATCGCAAGAATACAATATCGCGAGATACAATGTGAACTAACGGTTTTATTATCTTACGTTGACATGTACATTTTAAATATATTACAATATATCCATATAATAAACTATTTATCCACAAATCCCACACACACACATATATATATTATATACTTTATGGCGAGTGAATCTACTTTACTCGCCACACAGCAAAAGCAGAATTTAAAAATTAGTTTTATTTAAGTCTATCAAGATATTAATGTAACGCACCGGCACGAAGTGTGACTGTAACACCGACTGGTTGTGGGTTCGATCCCCCTCTCGAAAAGGTGAAACATTTACTTAAATTTATATTTCCATTGCCACTCGTCACGCAATGCCTCCAAAACTAGGTTCACTCTGCTTACCCTGCTGTGTGCGAGATACAGCGTAAAGCTGATAAAAAAGATATTAAACAAAAAAAAGATATTTATCAAAAAAATACAATATGCACGTAATTATAAAGCAGTTAATAAATATATTGTATTTAATTAAAACACAATACAAAGTCACTGACGCCGTTTGGCGGGAAAAGAGCTCGCCTTGAATGACGCTTCCCGCCACGACCTCGCTCGCGGCCGCTACTCTTCGGCCGACGTCGGTTGCGATCGGCAAACTTCGTGTACGTCGCAGGACCTCGGTTGAGGCCATATTGGTTTGGTTAACATCGGATGTATTCGGTTACTCGATTATATTATCGAGTGAAACATTACATTTCATTTGAATTTTGTTATTTTGGGTTTTTTTAATCTGTGTAACTATTGTATATACTATTGTATGGGGTTTATATATTTTTTTGGTTTAAGGTTAGATTAAATATATTTTTTTAATTTTAATATATTATTTATTTATCTCAATAGCATACAATATGATAGAATGGCGCTGCGCCACACCATTTGACTATAAGCGCGGCGGGTATATTCGATCACCACTCGGAGGAATTAATTCGAATCCGTATGGTTTAGATACACCTTTTTTAGCTTCATGCTGTATCCCGTACACAGAAGAGTACACAAAAAGACCCTGGAAACTTAGTATTTAGACACTCTGTTCCAATTAAGACTCTTCCGTTCCCCATTTTCTGCCGAATTGCGTGCTGAGGGACGGAACTCTACGCCACGCTTTGCCTTATTACAAAAAATATAAAATATTTCTTCCAGTGGGAGTCTGATACACAACCTGTCCCATTTACAGTTGCTGGCCTCTGTGAGATTAATATTTGTTAAAAATGTCGTTATCTATTATATACTTATTAATTTGATAGACACTCGATACCTTAGAGATATAATTTAAAAGCTTATTATTTAAGTGTGAAGAATAAATAAGCTCTTATGAAATTAATGTTTTCATTTCTTTATTAGAATTACATTTAACATTTTTTATGGTCTTGAAAATAAAAATATATAAAAGTGAATATATACCAGGTATATTTATGAATTTTCAATTAATAAAATATTCATAATAATACATAATATATAATCTATAAACACAATGGTCTTGGGTTCGATCCCCACTGGTTGGAATGAATCATTTCATTTTTCCATTCTCAAAAGATGAATTGAGACGCACCAAACTTGTTAGTTGCACCATCGTGGTGCAATTAACAATTGGATGAATGTACATATAAATTATATGTACATTCATCCACTGGATACTTTTTGGATGATACTCGGCTAAATGTACCTATAATTTAAATAATTTCTTGTCGGTATTGGTAGTGTAATTCAAGTTTTGTCAGCAACTCTAGGCTACTTTGAATGAAAAACAATTTTTCTATTTTTATTATATTCTTTCTGCATACTCTACAGAACATTTAATTGCACAAAGATAGAAAAATGACTGAAATGTAAATGAAAAATGAAGATGAAAATTTACGTACATAGTTCTTGATAAGTAGGGCTTAATAATCAGATTCGCGCTGTATCCCGAAGGTAGAAGGAAGCTAGTGTTAAGACAAACCT
This sequence comes from Heliconius erato x Heliconius himera, assembly GCA_013421005.1. Lineage (NCBI taxonomy): Eukaryota > Metazoa > Arthropoda > Insecta > Lepidoptera > Nymphalidae > Heliconius > Heliconius erato x Heliconius himera. The sequence continues at coordinate 83,634 of JAATLQ010033305.1, read as the reverse complement.
TTCCCTATTTTTCGCCGAATTCTGGAGGCACTGGTTAATCTTGTAAAATAACATTTTTTATTTTACTGTAAAAACATAATAACATTAACACAAATGAAATTATTAAAGTAAATATCAATATCCTTTTCTTTCTAAGATACCAAAATAATTGAGGTAACTTGTATAATGTATATTAATAATTTCTTTAAGCTTGCTATTTACAATATATTTTTTATTTCGAAATATTTGTTAACTAATTTCAGGTAGAATTTAGTTTTATATATAACTAGAACAATAATATTAAGAAAATCGTTTCTATAATTTTGCCTCTTTACAAATTATATTAAAAAAGTAAAATTTCAACTGTAATTTTAAAAAACATAAAAACAATTACTTTATGTAATTGTAAAACACAGCCCTTATCTTTAAATATTTGTAAAAAAAAATTACACAAAATTCTATATATTTAAAAAAAAACTAAAATATGAATTATTATTGTTATGAATACTAATATAATTACATAATAGTAAAAAAAATCCTTGACCATCAACCAAAACTCACGGACGGACCAGAGGACGCGACCATTGCCGTCCAGTTGACCCGATTCCTAAAATTCAGGGTTCTCTCGCATCTCGCGTTCAATCGCCCAGTTCAGTGACTTGACGGCCGCCGCGCGGACACGACGCGTGTGTAGTGACAGAGTGTTGCGTGCAAACTGGATGATTTTTATATATGAAAATTTGTGTTCGTAAGGATTTATGTATTTGAATTTAGAATTTTTTGGATTGCATTTTGGAAGTGGTGAGTGATTTGTTTTTTTTTTATTATTTTTTTAGACGTAACATATAATTTATTTGGTTTGGAAATGTGAAAAGTTGGAGTTGTTTATTTTTCTTTTTGTTTTGGTGAAATCGTTTGAATTTTGGTTGTTAATTATCAAAACATTATTGTTGTGTAGCCTTCGGTGTGATGAGAATTTTATTTTGTTAAATAATCTTCTAGTTTCAGTATAAAATTTTATTGAATCATTTATTATTGCAAGTCAAGTTCTTGATTAAAAAAACAAAAAACTGAAAATATTGCAAAGTTATTTAATTATAAAATATTTTTTTTATTAAAAAATCTCTTTTATGTAACATTTAATATATTGAGGTATTGTTTGAATAATAAAAAATAAATTATATCTAACGAGAGATATTAAATTTGCAGATAAGAATCAGATATACACAAAAGTTTTTGAAGTATTGCGCAGTTGGATTTGTATTTTTCTCATCTTAATACGTTTAATTTGCTTTTACCACTGTATATAATTATTGAGTCATGAATCATGATATTGGCAAGTGCTACAGTAAAAAATATTCTTTAAGTTATACTTTTGTAGATTTTTAGTTAATTTAAATGCTTTTTAAATATTTTAACTCACAGATTATACAAATTTTTATAATAGAGTAAATGAGTTTGATACGTGTTTTTTTGTATTGATCTATGTTTTTTTAATAAAATATTTTTTTATACAAGAGAAATTCGATTTTGAATTGAGTGTACTATTGTTTTTCTTTTAATAAATCAAGAAAAGTTTTAAATGATATCAAATCAAGCCAAATTAAGGTAAATGTATATATATTTTAGACTAAAATAATAAAAACATATATAAAAACCATTACAAATTTATAATTATGAATAATATTGTATGCTCGTAGTTTATAACTGATATATTATTATTTTATCCAGATATATTATATTAATATATATTTTAAATTGTTGCTATGTACTTAGAAGAGAAAAAAATATGTATATTAAAAATAATAATTTACTCTCAATCATATCTTGAGTTAAAGTATTTTATAACATCGTTATTTATATTCATGTGAGTATGCACTGCATTTATAAGATAACAGTATCCATGTATCTTTAGGGTCGGCAAAATTTACTAAACGTAAAATAAATAAATAATTAAATAATCTTACTATTACAATATGCTAAATAATACTTTTAAATATAATAATTTTGATAAAATTATATTTTTGTTTTTCATTATTATTGACTAATTTATTAATTACATTTGGTTTCAAATGAAATGCTTTTGATGACCCTATTATACATGCACAAATCACGGAAGAGCCAAAGGGAAGATAACTGCACTTATCACACAATAAATGGCCTTGCCCTTATCAATAGAACAAACACTCACCATCTCTATCTATCGATTTTGATTACTATATTACAGAAAGAGACAGATACATAAGTGATGTTCCCGCTTTTTATCGTATTATTATAAAATTACATGAAATAATAGGTAATTATATAAATGAAAAATATAAGAATATTATATTTTGCTACATTCATAATTATAATGAGTATATTGTGTCATCATTATATTGTGAACGACAAAATAGATTAGACGGGACCCTGGTCATCTAATAATATAAAAAATATAGGTATATACAGGGTGGAAGTGTCAGCGCTCCTTTTACGGGATCTGTACATAGGATTAAATATTTTAAACACATATCTAAAGAAATTAATCAAGATACCTCAACAGTTTAGACGTAGGATTTTTTTTCATTTCACGATATTTATCCATACCTGTATTTCGTGTGACGCAGTTACGCATACATACCAATAACGTAAACACATACTACTACAAAAATACTACTAAAGGTTAAACAACTTTGAATTTTGCCGCCAATACCTACGACTCGATTTCGGAATGAGGCGTATGCGGCGGTTTCACTTTGATAGGTTTGTATGTGCGTGCGTCGTTCTTGACAAATTACGTTTTATATTACAACAATAATTTTATTATTTATTTATATTGAAAAAATCACTTTTTAATTTTTGGGAAAAAAATGGTATTAGGTTTTTATAGAGTAGTTAAGACTGTGGTTTCATTTAAAGTGGTTCTGGCACTTCCACCCTGTATATCTAAAGCTTCCAGTAAATATATAAATAAGATGAAGAAAAGTCTCTTCTTTTAATGTTTGTTACATTTTTTAAGTTAATTAATTCTTTTTATCGCTGTTGCAATAATCTCAGTGATCTTTCTCTATACTGTAATTCTTGCCCAATTTAGGAACATGAAAAGTACTAGTATATCGACAATTAGGTGTATCTTTTTGAAAAACAACAGCAGGAACAACTGTAGTAGTAAATTGAATACTACCAGTAACGATCGCATTCAATTCAGAGATTCGCTCAATTTGAGTTTAACTTCATTTTGCAAAACTGATGTGGATTCAAATCCACTCCTAGTGCCTGTTGGTGATGGATAAAAATAATGATAAGCCGTAACATAGTAAATATTCACATAAAAAGTTAAGTTTACACTATAATAATGTATCATATACATACAGTTATATACAGGTTTATCCTATTGAAGAAAATCTTAAATTTACAATTCGATAAATCAAATCAAAAGCCATTAAAGTATATCCGATATTCCGTTAATGCAGAGAAATTTAAGACCTTCTTCTACCTTTTCATTTATTAACTCACAAAAAAATAAATAAACTAAGACATAGAAATGTGAAATTTTTGTAACAAATTAAATCATTATTTTAATTTCATGAACGGACAACACGGTCATTGTTAAATCGATCCGCTCAACATCGGTTGCCACTTTCACTTGTTATAATTTTGGACTGTCATCGCTCTTATTCAGCGAGAGTGCATATTTGCATGCAACCATTAATCATAGATTTAACTATTACTACTTCTTTATACGATACAGTATTAAAAATATATAAGCCCGTATTTCTGAATGCAAAATGAAAGTTAGATGGGATAGCCTTTTACTGTTAAGGTTATGGATTCGATTCCCATTTCGGTGAATTATATTCTGTTTCTCGCTCTGGTAATAAAAAACGTGGCGTTCAGTTTTGCCACTCTATAAGCAATGTCTTAAATTCATGTGGAAAGTGGAGAGTATGAAGATTATTTTTGAGTATACTGTGCGGGATTATTTTTGAGTATACTGTGCGGGATAGCTTATAGCTAAATATCCCTTAAACGCATTTTATTTTTTATATAAGAAAAATTACAAAAAGAATCCTCCTGGTTCCCTCTGTCGAACCTGCTATGTGCGGGAAACAGCGTGAAACTACATAAGATTTTATTATAAAGTCAAATGCAATCTTAATTCGTGTAGAGATCATAGATGATTAATCGGACGCTTCCGCGCGCAGTGAAAGTGAAACGTCATTATTACGTGGCGCGCTGGTCTGCTGGTCTGCTTGTGACTCGAGGCTTTGTGATATATATATGTAAATATTTATTTATTAATATATTTTTTAATATGTTCATTTGTTATATTAATTTATTATTAGCATAATTTAATACAAGTTCTAGCTGTAAACGCGACGGTTGTGGGTTCTACCCTTACGCAGAGAAGGATAATGCTAAATTTATTTTAATTTTACCCCTCTGGTAGTTAAAGTGCGGCGTTGAGTTTCACCACTCACCCCGCAATGTCTCGTAAATGCAGTGTTAATTTTGAAACGGAGTGCCTAAACACTATATTTCCTTAACTACCTGCTATAAGGTACAGCGTCAATCTATTTATATTAGAACAAAAACAGTAAATAGTAGAGCAAAATCTGTCGTTTCCCTGGCTATCGGTTCAACAAGACAACCGAGTCGTAAAATAATTTCTAAAAGAAGAAAGTAATCATTAAAAAATAAACTCTCGCGTCTCGTGTTTTGAACCGTCAACAGTAAAAATGATATTACCAATGTAGTATGTAATGCATTTCGAGTTAAATTACATATTTTAATATGGTTTTAATTAATACTTCAAGCCACACTCAGAAGCGTCAATTACGATATATTAGTTACTTTTGTAACCAAAGGGAAGGGAATGAAAATAATTCTTTCCCCCAAGTGGAAATTGAACCTGGATTTTCAGTCATATGTTGTACCATTGCACCACGAGGACCTCTAATTCAAATTTATAAATTTCATAAACATAATAAACAAGCATTTGCATAAAATGCGGAGAACGCAGTGTCTTCACAGATCGTTCCCTCTCGTTGTATATGTGGGAAATGCTAAAAATAGTACTTACGGTGGTTCAAATAAGGCTAGTGAAAGTTATGTCATAGAGGTATGAAATATTTATCGGACATACATACCAGCATGCCAATTACATGTAAATTATATTAGTACAAGACAAAGTAAATTAAATTTTTATATCATTATTTAATAGCAATATGGTCATGGTGATGCTTGTGGGTCTAAAAAGGCATGTTAAGAGGTATATTTTGTAGTTCCTCTCTCCACCACTCAAACAAAACTCGGAAAAACAAAGAATGGATCGTCTAGACACTAGGACCTTTCTATATACTACCCCACTATGTGGGAAAAATTGTGAACTTTTATTATATATTAAAATGTTATTGGTATATAGTACCTCAATCAGATGCATAAGAGAAGTACCATCATTCATCACTCAATATGAAGAACGAAGTGGCATACTACTAGGTTCTGTAAATAAAAGACATAATATAATGATAAATTAATTTATAAAATAATATAACCCATTATGAAACTGTAAAAATATTAAAAAAAAAAAAAAAAAAAAATCAGCTTCACGCTGTATCCCGCACACAGCAGGGTAGGCAGAGGGAACCTAGTGTTAAGACACTCCGTTCCCCACTTTCTTCCGAATTCTGGAGGCATTGCGTGTTGAGTGGCAGAACTCAACGCCGCGCTTAACCTCGACGTAAAAATATTAGTTATAAATTATATTATAAAGTAAGATATAATATATTTTTATAGTTATGTAGTTATGTTAAGAGATTATTGACCTCATGTATAATAGAACGAAAATTGCCATATTTGGTTTATCGACAAAGTTTATCATCGTAGCATGTGCTCAATAAGTGAAAAAATATATTTCTCTCAGTTTATATACAAATAATATCTGCGGCAATAGTTTGTTTTTATATTTTAAATTATACTTATAAAATATATTATACTTATTGATTCTAAATTAATTTTTAATTTACACAAATGTTTCTTTTGCAGTGTTATTCGTAAACATTTCATATTATAATTTTACGAGGACATATTATGTACAGAAAAAACTAAATTCTATACACTAACCGGCACCATAGTAAATATTAATTTAAGAAACGACCTCTAATATTTATTACAACAAATAAAATACATACATACCTATCCATTATCTTGAACACGCGAATAAAGCAATCAAGGTCCCGGGGCGTTCGCGTGCAAAAAAAAATCTTTGAAATAGTTCGTATTTAAATCCAAATGTATAATAAATAAATCCCACGTAATAAAATAAATAATTCGGGCAGTCCTAGTTCTAATCAAACGGCGTCAAGGTCCGCAAAAATTTTTCTCTAATACAAATCCTTGACACACATAACGCTATGACTGTGATGCGCGGTTACGCACTCGCGCGAAAAATCGCCACAGATAATACTATACTACTATGTTTTTTTTTTTAATTTCACGCTGCATCCCGTATATGACATGGGAGGTAGATGAAACTTAATGTTAAGATATTCCGTTGTCCATTTTTCGCCTAATTCTGAGTGGCGGAACTGAACGTCGCGCTTTTTGCCTTAATAAGACGGAACGAAGAAATTAAAATATAAATTTAAATAATTAATGAAAATATTAATATATAATAATTCTTTCCCTCAAGTGGGAATGGAACACATAATCTTCGCGTTTTAGTCATATGCTTGTTCCTCTGCGCCACGACTGGCCTCAATATCTATGTACGAGTATGTATAAAACATACAGATTAAAAATATGATAAATATAAATCTGTTGAGTCTTGTTGTGAAATGTTTTTAAGCTGTAATAATAATGTTATTACTCAAATTGCAACTTTATTAAATTTACAGTTTAGTG
>JAATLQ010033305.1:0-76673 GCA_013421005.1 Heliconius erato x Heliconius himera | reverse complement strand
TATAATAAGACAGTAAAAATATTTTGTCTGTACATTTAGTAATTTTGACTGAAATGGATAGAGGGACACTTAAAAAGACTAATAGAAAGCAAAAAGATTTTTTTTGAATTTCTTGTCTGTCTGTCTGTCTGTCTGTCTGTCTGTCTGTCTGTCTGTCTGTCGACATATTGTTGTCCGCATTTTTCTCTGAAACTACTGAACCGATTTACTTGAAAATTTCACCAATTGCTTTGTTTTAAATCAATTTAGGTTCTAAAGTTTGGTTCATCAAAATAGGTTCATTAAAAAAAAAGTTATCGTCATTTGAATGAACTCAAGGCATTAGCTTGCCAGCGAATGTTATATAGAAATCGCGCTGGTATGACCCTGGCTAAAGAATGACGTTCGAAACGTCTGGGTTATATGATTGTTGATAAAAATATATATTTTTGAAGCACTATTATATAATATCTTATACAATAAAGTAAACAAAATTGAATTGTTAGTGGAGATTACCTTCATTAATCATAACAGTTAAGTTTAAGTCGTAATTAATTCAACACAGAGATAAAGAACGATTTTGAAAGAAATATCAAGTAAATACAAAGATATTTTGGTTGGTTCGTTCATATAATATATGTAACTAATTTAAAAACTGTACAGGAGTTAATATGCAATTAATACAGTTATTTTACAAAGAATATTATGAATCCTACAACCTAAATTAAACTATTCACTGACATCAGCACATTTAACAGAGTTTTAGAATTATGATGAGACGTATATTATATAGGTAAAAATAACATAAAGTTACAAAAATATATACGTGTAATACATAATTAGCTATATGTATATTTTATAAATATCAAATATCAACAATGGTCGTATTTTTTTATTTAAAACAATCAAAAATTCTTTGACGATAATGTCGTAAAAAAAATCATATTAGAAGTCATTATAGTTGTCAAGCGATTGTGCTTATTAAATCATTAATCATGTATTTTAAGCGGGCGAAGCCGTGGGCGAGCCGCTAGTGAATAATATTTTAATTAAATTAAAACTATACTATGACATACAAATACATATATTTATTGTAATTAGTAAAGTTAAAACACCTATATTTTGACGACGTGATGTCGCCATTGTATTAACGAAATGATGACAGCAATATACCTAGTTGTCGTGTTCTTTTTGTCGACGCTGTAGGAGAAAGTGCGTAAAGATGCCAGCAAATAAGTGTAAATATAACTATATTTTTAATTATTTTTTCTTTGACACTAAGTTCCCTCTGCCTACCCCGCTTTGTGCGGGATACAGCGTGAAGCTGATTTTTTATTATAATATTTGAGTCTTATATTACATGCGTTGTAAATGAGGACAAAACGAATGAGCTGTCATGTAACAAAATGTGAAAACCGCGTATTATGTTTCATAATATTAGAATAGCCCACGTTACTTTGCAAGTTTTCTTTTCAAATATTTAATGGTGACCATGAAAACAGTCCTTTAATACTAAATTGGTGGAATTTTTTACCGTATTTTGAAATATATTCAAAGTCCCCAAAGCCGAATATTCGTTAAAATATATGAGCTAGACGCTGTATGAATAATGTAACCTATATTAAGTCAAGAGATTTAAAAAATATTAAGCTATCACGAACAATATTGAAAGTAAAATAACGTTTATCTAAACTTTTTCAATAGTATTGTTCTAACTAAACTTATGTTGAAGTATTTATAGTAGTGTGAATTATATCTTTCGTGCAAATTCAGGGCAGATAGTGTGCCCAGGTTTGTGCTAGTTTTATTTTAGGGACAAATTGTATAAGAATAACCGTATTTTTTTGTTCAATATATACTGTATTTTAGTGGTAACGAATGTTATTTTTTAAAATCTAAAAATATCTCTTAAAAATATTTATAAATCTTGTAAATTCAAGTCAGTGTTCAAGAAATAGATATATCAGGTTATTAAAATAAATAAATATTCCAAAACAACTCAATAATCAATATTTTTTATTTCTATTTCCGTTTACAGATTCAAAATACATTCTCTATTTGTATGATAATATAAATGATGCCGTAAAATACGTGCGTAGATGTAAACAGATTACTAAATATCAGGAACTCTACAATTCAATATAGCGGTTATGTTAATATCCTACGCTATTTCATTCGGACTATTGTGAGATAAAATAGGTTTATATTGGAGAAAGCAAATATTGGTGCTTATTATTTACGGCTTAATGTATATTTATTGTATAGTAAATTTAAAACGACGGCTGTGGGTTCGAAACTGATTTGGAGTAACTCATATTATGTAGACACATTTAAAAAAGCGACGTGAAATTAGAGATTAGTGATTTATCGTAAAATTATCATTGTTTACTTATATATTAATTATAGAAAACCAGAGAAAATAAATAAAGAACGTTAAAGCAAGTGTATAATGTATAATAATAAAAAAAATGTATTGATTATTATGCTTGTGATAGCAGGTACTTAAAGAAAGTTAACCCTAAATTATAACGTAAAAATGTTAAAACTCTTAAACAATATACATAACAGTACGGTAAAGGGTTGACAGCGAACAAAAACCATTATAGATGTAACTCGGGTTTTTATGATACCATAAAACAATATTTGTTCTTTACGCTTACTAAAACAATGTAAAAAAGTTGTTATATTGAGTTGTCATAAATTTCATTCAGCGTGAAATACAAGTTGTGGCTCACTTAGAAAGCTTGTTGTACATTCTCCACGGTTTAATATAATAGAAATATTTAAAATTAAAATAAAAAAGACAAAAATTGCTTTGTTTAATATTAAAAATACATTTTTTAAAATAAAAAAGAAAAAAAATCTTATTTCCACAATCAAAAATAGGCTATTGATAGATTTTAATCAGCCACAAGTGAACTATCTCGATATCATTCGAAATGCCAAAACTATTCGCTCGTCGTCGATAAAAATCGTTTGTGCTCGTGAAAATATTTGTATGTCCAATCCACTTGGATCCCCTTCCCCCCCTCCTATTTTACGTATCGCGACCAGAGGTGGGAAAGATAGTAGTATCTCAGAGGTCACGATTGACTGGTCTTCTGCCAACCTTGGCCCACTTTGATAGCTGCGCCCCTCGGATGTATCGACTTCCTAGAGGCTCGCTAATAATATAAACGTAAATTTATTTTGGTGGCGCTCTATTATGTGTATGTAGAGTCGTATTTTTAATTTTTTTTATCTAATCTTAAAGTGGAATGTAGCAAAAATTTAAGTAATCTAATATTATAATACTGATAAATATTTATATTATTTGTTCTTAATTTGCTATCGTGTAGTTCAAAATTTATTGGGGCACATTTTGAAAAAGAAAAAAACAAAACTATTTTAAAATTGTTACGAAAAAAAATACTGTCAATTTTTCTATGCAATTATTTTCATACACTGTTTACATTGTATACACATCCTCCATACACCTACTTGAGCTCTACACCTCATTTTAGGTCCCTTACGTAACACGACATTCACACACACATTACTTCATACATGTCGGTTTAAATAGTCATACTCATTTAGTCATTGTTGATAATGAAAGAGTTTTGGAGCATCCGTGACCTACTTTTGTCTTAATCTATATTTGCTTCGCCATTTTTTGTAATTAAATAGTTTCGGTATTTTAATAGTATATGAAATTTCATACGTGTTTGAAATGATATTTAAGATATTTGGAATGAATTGTGTTACGATTGGAAAGTTTTATATTTTATTAAAATAAAGTAATATTTAATGTAATTAATTGCGTAAAAAAAAATAAGAAAGGAGTGTCTTATTAATATATCCTCCTTTTGGCCATTCTTCAATGCGAGAAAGAAACGAATTAAGAAATATATATTGCTTTCGTTTTCCCAGAATCATTTCAGAAAAGAACCTTGACTCAATTTTTGTGTTTAGCAGTGCAAGTGAAATAGAATATGTGTACATATAAATGTTGTTTACAAGCATATTAAAAATTATGTTTAAAATGCAGCCATATTTTTTATTAAGAATTTTTTATTTATGATATTATATTTTACATTTCAGCTTGTCTGTTATGGTGGGGTTCAACGTGGAGGAATTTCCCTTTTTGGTTCTCTCTACAGAAGGCTGTAACATATGTACGTTATCGGCAAGAATAATCCGGAATTGTTTCTTAATTATCAATATAATTCAGGTTTTCTGTGCAATACTAGACATTATAGAATGCGTAAATTGTACAAATTGCCAATAACATATATAAAGAATAAGACGTAAAACTAAAAATATACATTAAGGCTCTTAGTGAATTTTGTATTTGTAACTATCCACTGCATTATTTTTATTTATATAAATTAAAATTTTAACATACTATGATATATTATGATATATTATTTTACTATATTTATAAATATATTTCACACATCAAACGTAAAAACAAAACTTTAAAATTTTGCGACGTAGACATGACGCATACAGCCGCCATATTCGTTGCAAACGTCATCACCTTGAATGCTTTATCCACTTCGCTTCGAGAACTAATATTTATAATGTAGGTACCTTACGTGTAAATAATATTTTTCTTATACCCACGCCTATTATAAGTTATTATATATTGAAATTATTTAATTCAATTAATATTTAAAAAAGCTTTACGCTGTATCCCGCATGTAGCAGAATAGGCAGAGGGGACTTAGTGTTAAGACACTCCGTTCCCGACTTTCAACATCATTTTTTTGTTAATATTTTTTAAAGTAATATATAAGTTTACTCATGTTATTTGAGAACAAAGTATCTACTCCCCACTGTTGTAGCGTGTATGTAACTGCGACCTTATGCTCTACGTAAAAAAACCTTGATCTCTAGCTATTACTGAAAACTTGCATTAAAACACGCTTATTGTCTTGCATTGTAACTTCTATACAACGAGTACTGACTCTATACCGCCCAAATAGGGTTTATTATTGTATAATTATAATTTTCGTGGACCTTGACGACTGGCCTTGCTTCTATCTGGCCGCTCTTTCCGCCTTCGCCGAATCAATTTGAACGTTATTATTTTTATGTAGTTGTTTCAAAATATATTATATAGATATTTTTTTGATATTTGATATTTGAAATTGAAAGTGTTATAAAAAACAATATCTAAAAAATATATAGGTATATATTTTATTACATATTTATATTATAAATACAAATGATCTATTATTAGCTGCAACAACCTAAATTAATAATTATATATATATATATATGTATATTTTTTTCTAAGTAGTAAATTTGCAGGAATCTATGACCCACATACGAAAATAAAAAATGAAATTTGTGGACGAATCGAGCGTGCGCGCACACACTCGTAATCGGCGAATGTGTGTCATGATCAGTGGGTTAAGTTTAAACAAATTGAGCTGAGGGCCGCGCAGGTAGATCCAAGGTCCCAATATAAGGTTTGTGTGGTAGCTGCTTGCCTGCGACTTTACCTGTATTTACTAAGAAAAGATATAGCCTACTAATATTATTAGAATTTGTGAGGATGGGTGTTTGTTCCACTTTCACGTATAAACTACTGAACAAATCTAGATAAAAGATTTAGTATAATTTTTTTTCAGCTTCACGCTGTATCTCGCATATAATACATTTTTTTTACTTTAAATATTATTAAAGTTTGGTAAGATTTTTTTGAGTAATTTTTTGTCTCTTTGCTTGCAAGGTTTCTAATAAGGCCATTTATTGTTGGGAGGGTGAAGCATGGTGTTTGTCATGTCCTATTTTAAATATTTATATAAAATGTTGCCTTGACATTAGTTTACGGTCGTTATAAGGAATATAATTCATTAATATAATATGTTTTCTGTTATTGTAATTCTTCGTATTATAAATTGTAAATATATTACTTAATAGTTTTACGTGTTCGGCCGCAGGTCGTGGAATTTTTTCTCAATTCATTTTAGACGAATTTTAACGCGTGTAACTAGTAGTATATTATAGAGTTTCTTTTTTATTCCTAGCTCCAGCAAGATAAAGAGCGGTAAGTTCTGTCACCCAATCGGCAATGCCTCAAATTTGAGCGGAAAGTGAAAAACATTTCCTCACCTTACTATGTTATACGACAAAAGCAGCTTTTTTACTTACTTGAATTGACAATTTTTATTATATATGATTATGTTTAAATTATATTTTAACATATATATTAGTATTAGTACTTTATTGGGTTTTTAAATGGCTTTCGAATAATGACTTCACTAGACTGCTTAAATTATAGATACATATTATGCGAATTCGTCCACGATTATAGTGAACTTTACGTCTCTTTTGTTTGCAAATAGTCTGTGACAGAACAGCCCACGTGGCATAATTCATTTATATTTATGCTACATTTAAAAAAAACTATCACCTGCATCGTTTTTTTCACTAGTTTTGAGCTTATTTGATTGATATTTTGTCACAAGTGTCATTTGACCTGAATAGTACTCACTAATATGGTTCAATATCATGTTTATTGTATATTTTAATTGTATAAAATATAAATGAAAAGATTATCTTATTTCTTGACTTACTTTTTATATAAATGATAATAACAATCAAAATGTGTGATGACGTATTTTTACTTTTTAAAATACTCCACTCATTGTTGCACCAAATAAGTATATAATAAATAAGTATATATATATATATATATATAAATATAGATTGCGTAATATTCTTTAGGATATAGGGATGTGTAATAAAATATATTTGTACGGCCTTGATAATTTTCCTTCAGCATTAGCGATATATAGTCAATCCTCGTTATGACACGTCCACCGCCGTGTCACAAACATTGAACACATTTGGCAATAGTTGCATCACTAGCACGTAGTGTGGCCATCTTTTAGTTATAATATTTAATTATTTAAAATAATGGATATCATTGGGACTGGAACAAAGTGATGTATGTGGATTCAATCCATATTTAAGGGGTTTGATTATATTTATATCATTTTCTTATTTTAATTTAAGCGCTGTGGAAGTCAAAATGGGCTTCTGAGTTCTGCCACATAATATGCAATGTCTCGATAAATAAGTGAGGAAAGGAGTGCCTTAATAAAAAATTTCCTATGCCTATCCGGCTGTTTTTAGGGTTCCGTACCTTTTAAAGTAAAAAGAAACACTTATAAGATCATTTTGTTGTCCGTCTGTCTTTTTACTCTTTATAATTTATCTCAAGAACGTTTGGAGATCGCGAGTTGAAATTAAAACCATATATTCAGATCTGCGGCCCCATAATTTCCGAAAAAAAAAATAATATTTCTACATTTACTAAAAAAAAATATATGGTCGTTTCTGTCGCAAAAAACGCATATTTCGAAACTATGAAGGGAATCACAATTAATAGGGTACCGCCGATTAACCCAGAATTATGAAATTTGCCAGCCAGCATCGAGAGGTAGTACTAGTTCAGGAAACATACATACATTTGTGGTTAAATCCTAAAAAATAATAGCTTTAAGAAGCACCAAAATTTGGTATTAAAACCGCTAGTTGAAGTGAGGAATCAATGAAAGTCCTCTGGGTAAGCTCAACTTCAATTTCAGAATAAGCGCGAGACCTCCAATTTTTGTATGGATTCCTCGGTCTCGCACTTGCCTGGTTTTTTTTTATCGTAACTTCATTGGCATATAAGGTATAATGTTAGTACAGACGATGTTTATAGTTTTGAATACAATAAAACAAAAAGTTTGAAATGGGTAAATTGTTGATATGCTTTGATTTTCATTGCCTACTCGTCATATTAGTAATATCACATTTAAATTGTTTATATATTATATAAGCATGTATATTATATAAGAGTTTAAATAATGTTATTATTATTATTAAATAAAAATATTAAATAAAAAAAAATAACCTTTAAATAATGTCATCCTTTACGTACATTTTCTCTTCTCTTATAGAAAATTCTTAACAATAAACACAACAATGGTTAATTAAAAAATAATAAACACATTAAAAAAAATACAATTTAAAAGATAATACGTATTATCCACAAATCTAACCTCGCTTAATAAAGTAATTGTTTTGAGCACCTTGTAACTTAATATACGTTTCGGTACTCAAGTACGAACGATAAAAAATTAATTATTTTATAAATTTAAAGGGACGTTCTCGGAACGGTGATATGTTATTATAATTCAAGGTACGGTTAACGTTGGAGGCACGTACGGTGTATAATTTAGGAAAAAAACCTATAAGGTTATATATATATTTGGTAACTGACCTAATGAGGACCGAAAAGAGACGTCGAATACGCTATAGTTATTTTGTGGTTTTCTCATGGCTATAATAAAATATAAATAGAATTTAATTTTCATGATCTATTGATGTCAAATAGCCAAGAAAAATGTTTCACCTTTCTTCAAATATTAGGCTAGTTGAAAAGAACATCGTATCTCTACTTTTTGTAGTACCCCTACTGTTATTGTGTGGTGTGGTAGAACTCAACGCCGCGCTTTATTAAATCCATCATCATTGATACATCATTTTATTGTTTACTTTTCGATCACTTAAGTGACATTGCAAGTTGAATAGCGAAACCCAATTTTAAATAATCGATAATATTTAACGAAGATAATTAAAACAAAATTATAAAGATGCTCCAAATTATTTAGGTTAAACTAAATGCTGATAAATCATAATATTTAAATCCAGGGCAAATATTGTGAAATATAGAATTTGCTGCATTTCAGCATATTGACACATTCAGTATAATACAATTGTTGCACAATCGACCCACATACTGTATATTATGTACGTATTTTTTGTTACTGAGTCACGCAAGTATTATTTTTTTTATTGTAATTGTTATTTTAGTATCTCCTATATTAATTAATTGTTTTATCCTATTTTATTGAACATGAAAATTACTAGCAGAACGTGTTGAAAAGAGAAGAGAAGAGACTGACGTCTTATTTTTAAGATCATATAATTTACTCAACACGCAATGCCTCAAAAAATTCGGCGCAAAGTGGAGAACGAAGTGTTTTTAAACTAGGTTCCATCTGCCTATCCTGCTACGTGCGCGATAAATCGTAAAGCTGATTAGATTTTTTTATATAATAAGGCATAAATATTAACTTTTCTATTACGAATTTAATTTTTAATAAAACTATAATTTTGTTAAAAATGGAGTAATATAATAGTTTTATAGGAGTCTATGAATGTTTGATAGGAGTAAGCGTAGAATAAAAATGTAGAAAATAAAAATTGTAAAATGGATGTGACAGAATTTCCAATTCAGATCCGAGATCAGATTTGAAGAAATTTTGGTGACCATTATAGTCTTAGTTATCTTTTAATAGAAAAATATAGAGTAAATTTTGTACAATATCATATAATAACTAAAAATTTAAATATTAAATATTGATTATAATAATCAATAAAGATTTAAGATGTAGACAAAACAGAAATACATATATAGCTAGATTATTTTAACCGTCTGTTCCACACTTGGAATCCGGTAGTGACGGACGTATGTTAGACGGAGACAGATATATAGAAACACTTGCGCGTGAGCAGGAAAGAACTAACAAGGTTACGCTCAATGCCGCCATTACACTATCGGCGCCAAACTAGAATTATATTATCGATTTAAAAACCTACATTTCGTTAATGAACCTGTTTCAATAATGATATGGATGGTTTTTTTAAATTAATTATATGTACTTGCTTATTTAAGGTCATTTTTTGCATTTTCAAGATAATATATATTATATAGGTTTTATCTGTAACGTGACCTATAAAAGTGAACTAGTTAAGTTTTTTTTTTTAATTTATATTTACGCCATGCCTTCTATATAAAGAAAACATTTATATATATATTAAGAAAACAAAATATTTAAAGATAGATGACGAATGATGACTAATGTTTAACTTTGGTTTAAATTAATTGCTGTTAACTTGTCATTTACATTTTTATAGTTCATTATTTATTTATAGAAATTATTGCTTTGGCTGTTTGTAATGTAATCAGATGTCCAATTACAATGCTATATCGATCACGTTTTTAAATGTCATCTCTTTCCCATTAAAACGTTCAAGAAATAATGTAATCTATATATTTCGACGTACTAAATAAAATGTAAATGAAACGGAATTTTCTAATATTATAACTAAATATTTTTCAATTATTATTTCATACTATTTTTTGAGGTAATTATAAATAAAAAATCTGATTTATTTAATTATTTTTTTCTAATATCAAACAAAATAGTAATTTATCACTATTCAAAGGAGGCATATCCAAAAATCCCATAGTGGCCTAAACATCCATATAAGGCCACAATGAGCCAACCTCACTAGCGTTAAGGCCGCGGCTTGACATAGACCCAGATACGATGACATTGGCACTACATTCATGCACTGAGGTCATTCGTTCATTTAAAAATAAACGCCGCCGCCATTTCTGCGTTTTGACACTTCAAACGTCATGTTCAATTTAGTGCATTTTTTTATTAAGGATATGTTATATTTTATAAATTATTTTCGTACTTTTATCAACTTTTAATTATATTACAAAATAATATATATTTCAAATCAGTTAGTAAAGAATAATAGTTAATATATAATTATAAATAAACATTTGACCGCCAAAACTGTACATATGTTGTCGTAAACACTTATTTTAATACAAAATACGTACGGGTGAGTATATTTTGCGCGTTATATAGCCTCTGGTGACATTATTAACCATATCTCAATGTGAAATAGATCAATAAATTACACAGGCGTGCTGCGTGCCACTTACAAGGCACATCGGAAGGTCTGCATAAAGGATAAGAGTACGTCACTACAGGTCAGGAATCGTTGAGAATATTTTCATTAAATAAATTATATATATTTATAATTTATTATGGTTAAATGACTGTTAAAACATGTATTTATATGATTGTTTATATAAATGTAATAATATGAAGTTAATTAAAAGTAATAATTAAAGCCAATAGTTCAGACGCCATGACAGCGTATTCGCGGTAAACTATAAAAAGCATCAAAAATAATGTCTATATTGAGGTTTTGTGGCACATCGGCACAGCATCTTACTGTAAATACGACGGTTATGGATTTAATTTTTCCTCGCTTTAGTAACAAGACAAATCACAGCGTTAAATTCTGCCCAAACTGACAACATCATTTATATAATACAACTTTCTGACATACTTATTTATGACATGACATATTTATAACATGCTTAAAAAATGTGAAATATGCATTAAATTTTCCTCTGATTATTTAAATATATTCAAAATATTATTATACGTATTTGTCGTAATCACTTTCTATGTTTTAGGACGGTAACGTTTTACATATTACGATTTCATAACATGTAATATAAATAAATTATAAATTACATAAAAAAGTTTCTATTAACAATTTCCTTATTTATATTAATGACATATTAAAAAATGAAATCGTATTTCTAATAATGTTGAGTTTTTTTTTATTTTTTTAAGCATTTGCTTCTAATTTGAATTTCTACACATTTTTATTTTTGACAAGTTATATATTAAAATTGATACAGCATTCAACAAACAGAGACAAAGTTACCTCCAAAATTATTATTTTTGTAATATTTTTATTACAAATATCTGAAATTGTCAGAACATGACCTAAATGGAAATCAAACCCACAACGATTACATTATTATAAATATATATTCAACTTTATAAAAAAACAATAAAGAATTGACGAAAAACAAAATATCATTAAATATATTAGTAAATATTAGGCTTCATAGTACTACGTAGCTACGAGGCCTCTACGGCGTAGTCGGTAGTATCGTTGATTTTCAGGTGCTTCTGCAACCTTGACAATATTGAGATAGTTTTACTTTAATTAAAGAAATAATAATTATATAAAGAAATATTCGGTTAAATTTATTAGTAGGCTAATATAGCTTTTCTTATTTTATTTAAAATAAAAAATGGCTTACAATTCTTTTTTTCTTGTATTTTTAAATGAGTACAAGTTAAATTAAACGAAATTAAATTAGAATTAGTAGAATCATTAGTCAGTATTTTGATAAATAATGGAAGTCGTGGGCAGTGGGCGTTGGAGGGTGGCTCTAGGCAACAGTACACGCAGCACAATTGCCCTTTGATCCAACAAACACGACATCTCGAAGCAAATACTATTGAAAACAATACTTTATTCGCTTATATAGATTATTCTTTTCTACTACACTATTTACTACGTTTTAACAGAAGAATTATATTTCGTAGAAATATTTTATATTGACTGATATTAATTAATATGAAATTAATTAATTAAAAAAATAAAAAAAAAATTGTATGATTTGTTTTTAGAGAAAAATTGTATAACGTTTTCTGTTAACAAAATTTAAGCTTCTTACCTTAGTTAATAAATAAATAATAAGTAAGATAAGTGAATTTAGAAATAGGGTTCCCATCCAACATACCACAAAACAAATAAAAGATTTATAAAAAAATAAATCTTATTCTGTTCTCCACTATCAAAAGTATATCGTTGTCCAATTTTAATAGTGATGAAAATAGTGACTAAACATTAAGTCCTTACCAACTGTTAAAGAAAGAAATTAAAAAAAAGACTAAATTTTGCAAAGCAATAAAAAGGCATGTATAAAACTACGTCATGACGATTGCAGGTTAAAAAGATCTGATGACCTCTGCGAGTTATTAAGAATATATATTTATCAATTCTATCGTAATTTGTTGTTTTATAACTAGATAAATTTATTTGAAGGTCCTTTTATACTTTATTTCGGAGTTTTTTTTGGTAGTTAACAAACTAACAAATGTTGAAATTTGTCCTTCTCTTTTAGTATATTTTGTACGAAAAAGAAGCTACAATCCGCATAGTAGGGTAGACAGAAAGATTCTAGGTCCACTCGGCCGCTTCCATAAACCGCTGTTAACTAAATTAGTCTTGATAATATGAATGCAAATTATATCACAAGATCGATCTCAGACTTGAGAGCGGCTTATAAATACGGACTTCAGTGTCGAGAGAACACTGCGTCTTGAGTGGCAAAACACTGTGCTATATATATTATTTCAATGTGATTTGTCTATTAATAACTAAATTCTGAAAATCTAGGTAGCTTCACACACACAACCATGTCTTTTTTTTAATTTTCTGCTCTACCAGCTCTACATTCATAATAAAAACATTAAAAAAACTTAGGACATTTAAAATAATAACTCATTTATAAATTGTAATAACATATTTAATATTTTATGAAAGAACTTTAAAATAATATACCCGCGTCCTACGACCCATTCATAGCATCTGTGGGCGCGGGGTGTGAGGGGGGAAGGGGGAGGGTAGCTACGGGTGGCCTCCCTTACGCCACGTGTATATAAATATAATAAGTAGTACATTCGTAGTAAGATATTATCTCTCTATAAATATAATTTGTAATATATATTTATATTATTTAACCTATTATTAGACTTGAAAATAAAAAGAAACTGAACATAAAAATTGACTTTTCTAAACAAGGTTAGTACACGTCTAATTAAAACAATCTGCACTAAGTGCTTTATAATATACTCAGAACTATATGAGCATAAAACCGAGTAGTTCAAGACCTGGTTCCATTGTGAGAGAAGTTTTTTTTTTCAGCTTCACGCTGTGTCCCACACTCAGCAGGGTAGGCAGTGGGAACCTAGTGTTAAGCACTCCGTTCTCCATTTTCAGCCGCGTTCTGGAGGCATTGCGTAATAAGTGGCGGCGCTCAACTCCGCGCTTTGCCTCAACACCAGAGCGAAGAAATGAAAATATAAACGTAAATAAATATTTCATTTCCTCAATTAGGAATCGAACCCTCAACCAGTCAATTTTACAGTCCCACTATGTGCCCCTGCGCCACGACTGGCCTCTAGATGATGAAGATATGAGAGAAGCTTGATGATACTATATTATTATATTGTCGTCTATGCTACGTACAGCGCATTTAGACTAAGTTTAATGATGATACAATTATTACAAGTACTAGCTATTCCAAAATTCAACGAAGAGTGGGGACCTGGAGTGTCTTAACACTAATCTCAAGGTTCCCTCTGTTACTCTGCTATGTTTTGGATAAAGAAAATTACTCATATCTGGGTTTGCCTAAACCATTTATAATTTGTTCGCTATTATGTATATAAATATTTATTTATATTATTTTTGTAAAGATCAAATATACATTATGTTTGCGTAGGCGATATGCCTAGGGCTGTTTATAGTAATACGTTACTACGCGATCGATATAGGGCGGCGCCGTACGCGTGCTACCGCGTGACGGTACCGTAGGGCGGGCGGTGCTGTGTGTAATGTTGCTTGAAATTATTTATTTTTTATTGAAAATATATAAAAGTTATTAGTTTTTTTTAAAGACTTTATTTCACTCTGTATATGTTCTCAACTTAAATGGACCTTGAGGTTTTTTTTAAATTTCAAACTGTATCTTGCATATAGTAGGGTAGACAAAGGGAACCTGGTGCTAAGACACTTCATTCTCCACATTTCACTCAATTTTCTCTCGAAAATTGTGTGTGTACTCGAAAAAAGTGATGTGTACATGCAAATTTAAAACAAATATTTGATTTGAACTCGCTAATCTCAGGAACTATTAGCTTAAATTGAAAATTTGTTTAAGAACAGAATTTAAAATAAAAACTAGTTTATAACAAAAGTTATTTTCTAGGTCTCAGTGTACACCCATCTTTAACTTGTTCTGTTTATTTACTTAGTGCGTGTTGTGACATGCGCAGTGTGGTTGGTTATGTAACATCGCTTTGAATGGCGGACCTGCATCCAGGGTCGTTTGTGAAAAATATTTTGTAGCAATTTATTTGTTTATATAATGTTTACACTTTTAAAAAAAACTTCACGCTCTTACCTCCGCAGTATTGTAGGCGTAGGTAAAGAAAATCTCATGTTAAGACACTCCATTTTCCACCTGTTGATCAATTTACAATAAATTACATGATGAGTGGCGAAACTTAGTGCCGCGTTCTATCTTGTCACTAAGCGAGCGAAGAATTGAATATAAATCAATTTATAATATTATAATTTAGTTTTTTAGGATAGACAAGAAAGTTAAATAGTAAGACTTCTCTATTTTTTAATAATTTCGGTGCAATATGTATTAGATGGTATTTTACACTGAATTTAGATTAGAAATGAGTTATCTAAAACAAAAATCCTACCTAATACAATAAAATATAATACGATTAGAGCAAATACATAACAATATTATACAAAAACTTCTACATATATTAAATTACATTACGCATACAAAACTATAGAATAATATTCACAAAAGCAAAACAACCGAACAAAAGAGACACCAGCCAGAATGAGCATGCTCGTATAATTGTTCGACTTTCACTCTCGCTGAGTGACGCGGCGTATTACGTTGCTTGTGAAAATACGTTTTTACTTTATTTACTATTTTTTTTATTATATGTGTGTACGTTTGTGTGTGCATTTATTAGGAATAGATAAGCGTTTATGTTTTTTTTTGTATATAAATTTTGGCAACAATTGCTGTGAATTGTGGTAGTAGTGTTTGTTTTTTAATTAAGTACGTATGTATATAGTTAGTTAGTATTAGTTTTTTCTTGCATGTGGCTTATTTTAACTCTATTGTGACATGATCGTTATTTTGTTTAATGAACTAGTATTAAAAAAAAAACTTTAAAAAAAAAACACCTTATTTCTTTAAAAAAAATGCCGCCTTTACACAAGGTACTGTATTACATATATATTTCCAAAAGTTTATATAAAATATATAAAAAAAAACAAAATAAACATATTTAAATTATATATAATTTAAGAATGTCTCACATATTGCAACTCGACTAATTCATCACCCCGGTTTTACTTCTCACTGCGCATTGCTCTCCCAGGATCAATGACCTCACCGCGAAAGTACTTTCACTCGCGCGCAACTCTAGCTCGACGGTATCGTGTTGTATGGACTCGACTCTTGATTTATATTATAATGTATCTGTGGTAGTGCTTTGCTTTTTTTTAAAATGGGAGAAATGTATTTGTTTTATCTGTGGTTTTTATTTTAAAAAATGGGTTATTTTTAATTGATGTTTCTTTTGTTTTTAGACTGTTTTCTTTGACAAAACTTTCTGTTTTGTTTCTGTCTTTGTTTTATATGTTCTATTTGATAAGTAGATGTTTAGTCAAATATGATTAAAAATATTTAAGTTTCATATTTATTTTACTTAATACTTTGGCTATTTAAAAAAAAAAGAATAGTTAGTACACGACTATATAAGAATCACCATGAGACATAAACAGTGAAAAACTGTAAACGGACGCAAAAAAACAATTAATTATCAAGAAAGTGATGTAAGTTTAAGACCATTAGAGATGAGAAAATAATTGGAAAATGTGTGGAAACGCAAAATTGCGACCAGCTACGTAATGCGTTACATCATTCACGTAACAACGTTAATACCAGCACTGTGGACGCTGTGGACGGACAGACTTTAGGATCGTCGATTACAAAATCTTGAAATTAGGCCATATCCCTTGATTTGGTAAGGTCTAAGGACTAGTGGATGGGTGGTTTTGGTAGTGACAGAACTTAACGCCGCGCTGTAATCTTTTGATGTTTTTTAAACTTGTTAGATAAACAAGTCTTCGATTATAATAGTATATTTCTTGGCAGAAGTGTCTCCTGAGTCGGTGGTAATGTGGGTGGTGGTATGTTTATTCGTAGATTAATAATTGCTTTGCAAATTTATAAAATAATTTTACCCGAAATTATAACATAATATTATTCTTATATAGAAATCCACTGTATAAAGAAACAATACTTGTAATGAATACATCGACAATTCTAAATGATGTATAATATAAATGAATTAATCAACAATTATTAACAATTATTTGTACATTATATATTTTATTCTCTAGACTAGTCTTTAACTCAAGACGGTTAAGGTTAGAATAGCTTTAAAGGGGAATAAGGAAATGAATAGAAAACTGAAAAAAAAACCGTAAATAGTAAATAATTGCGGTGTCGTGTAGTAAAGTAGGAAGCGCCAGTGAAAGTCCGTCACGATGTGCACGCATCAATCTTGGACCTGGGGTGAAAATTTTACTTAAACTAAACAAAGCCTAAGTTGGTAACCTTATTTTCTTTTTCTTTTATTTTGAAAAAGTATAGAGAATATTTTTAAACATTTTTAAAGCGTTATTCCACACTTAGGAAAGAAAAATATTTGTTTAGAAAACGTATAAAAATTTGAACGTAGCGCCAGGAGGCGCGGGTTCGAGTCCCGCTACGTTCAATTTTTTTTTATACGTTTTCTAAATAAGTAAAGTATAGACAAGTTGATGATTTTTAGTCTGGATTTAAATTTTAGCTTATTTTTCAATTTTCACTTTGAGTAATCATTATAATTGTTTTCATTTTGGCGCTTTTGCAGACAAGGTGCAGTGTTGAGTTCTGCCACTCAATATGCAATATCTAGAAAATTACCTAAATTAATTGGGCGGAGTGACATAACACTACGTTTCCACTTCTTACCTACATGCGGGATACACCGAAAATCTATACAAATTTATATATTTGTTGGGATATTAAATACGTAAAAAATAAAAAGTTATTTAAACAATCAAGTTCAAAGTTATAGTCCACGCCCAAACTGCCTTTGAAATGTCACGATTAATGTCATCTATTCTGTACTCATTAAAGGCCAAACATGTAATCTGTCACTGTCAGGTGTAGTTTTTTTTATACTTTTGACATTTTGACGTTTTCTGTAGTTTTTTTTTCCTCGTTGTTTTCTTTTTTTTTAATAATTAGTTAAGTAACACTGATCCATGGTCGGCTTTTGATATGTTCAACACTAATTATTTAATAATTTGTCAACGACTGTGAAATGTATTATATTATTATTGTAGATAATTAATATTTTTTTTACAATGCTTACTGTTAATACGCATTTATAAAATAAAAAAATAATGATGTACATTCTCATTTATTAATAACTAAATTTGAGAATATGCATCATTATACATCTTTAATCTCATGAAGAAAATTGTGGAGAAATAAATACTTTCTTACATTTCGTAAAAAAAGTTACATAAAAGTGTACTGTAGATAACTTACGTATAATTGTGAACAGTGGCAATTTTAAACGACATTATATATAATTTAGCGAGCAGTGTACCTACTTGAGGAACGTTCAACGTTCTGTTACTCATTTTATGTAATGATTAATATTATTTATTTTTCCACCATATATTTTTTATTGGTAGACAGAGAATCTATTGTTAAAACACTCCGATCTCCACTTTTCGCTTAACTTCCGAGACACTGCGTGTTGAGTGGCACAACTTATACTATATATACTTAAGATATAACAATCAGAACGGAACAATGAAAATAAACTCGATATATATATTTTCCCTTTGGCGGACATCAAACACACGACCGTCATGTATCGGGAAATTCAAGTTAAATATTTGCAGATCAATTCCTAGAAATCCAGCCTCCATAAATGCTAAAGTTAGAACATTAAACTTTTTCTATAAGTACCTAATGAATTTCGCCCACTGAAATTTATGAATCCGGAGTAAGGTGAACCGGATTTGTCCAAAAATGCGCTGTCACGCCTTCCTCGAAGGCGACCGAGTACGAAGCTAGGAACATTTGTGCTTGAAGGGAAGGCCGATCTCTTTACTCATACTCTGTGCATTTATATTTAAATCTATACTAATATTGTAAATCTGAATATTGTGTTCGGTTGGACGCGCTAATCTCAGGAACTACTGGTTCGATTCATTACGTCTTTTCTGTTTACAATGAAATTAAATATAATCTATACAAGTTAATACAAAATTACTACCGCAACAAAATGGCGGATTACAAATTTGCACTACCCTCATAATGTGGATTTTAAGTGAAATTTGATTTGAAATTGATTTGTAAGATACAACACACCATGAAAAAAATCTAGAAAGTCTCTTAATTTTAAAATTGGTTTTTAATTAACTAATATTTCATGTTAGGTTCTGTCAAATAATACGTAACGACTGCAGTTTAAAATTAAAGATCAAACTGATGTTCCTGGTGAATAGGTTCTTTCGGTTCTATGAAATATTAAAATATTACGTAAATTTTCGTGTTCATATTTAGTAAACTTAAATTAAACACTAGAAGCAAAAGGAGGCCGTGAAAATTAAGTTATTCAAAGATTTCCATATCTTGTGTCGCTTCAAACAAATACTTCGCCTACACTACGCGCAAAGTTTTATAATTAATGACTCAGCCTACCTTCCCGAAACGCTTGCAGGTGGACTACCGGCTTAAATCCTGTATTTTTTTCATAACGGTAACCACAGGGAACCTAGTATTAAGGCAAAAAAAATACTAAATAAATCCATATAAATATATTTCTTAGTATAAAATGTGTTACATTAGAAATACTTTATTGTTAAATAGTACTCGAGTTAATTGAATCATAGAAAGAAATATAAATATTAATAAATAGGCGCCATCGAGTCGCTATAGGGATTGCGAGAACTTGATGTTTGTGGTTACAAATTCAAATCAGGATAATAGTTCTATTAAAATCATTATAGTTTCCTATGTTTGAATAGAGGTTTGTTAGTGATTATCTACGTGGCTGCTTTACGTTTTCTTTCCGCAAAGCAGTGTTCTTATAGAGGACCTAGTGTTGAGATTCTCCGTCCTTCACTTTGTGCCCCGTATTCGAGACATTGCGTGTTGAGTGGCGGAACTCAACGCCGAGCTTTGTCTTATTAACGGAAACGATAATAGTCCTTAAATGTGTATAATAAATGAAGTATATTAATTTAATATTTCCTTATCTCATAAAAGAATTCAGCATTTGTTTGAAAGAAAACTACATTTACAACACAGTACGTACATAGGTTATTTTTAAACAAAACATGACAATATTATATATTAAAATAATATTCTACTCACATTATTGGCTAGTTCGATTAGTAATAACATAGGAATGAAGTGGCCGGCACGTGTCCTGCGTTCGAGTCCCGGCTGCAGCTATTTGCGGTAAATGGGTCAAGCGATCCCAAGTTAGATGCAATAACGAATACAAAAAGAGTAAAACGCACGCGTGTGCGTCTACTGCACGGCGAACTGTAGTTTAACTAATAATAGCTGGTTAGTTCTGCGTGTATTTTAGTTATATTATTTCTTTTTTTTATGAGAACTTAGTGTAATATTATATTGTTTTGCACTTTTTGTCCACATTTAGACTTTTGTTGTAGAACTAAACTCATTTATCTTCCAAGACCAGGGAAATGTAGTTAGTCTACCGGCGTTGAGTTCCGCCGCTCAACACACAACGTCTCAAATTTGAGTCAAAGGGAGTTCCTGACACTTAGGTTGTGTTTACCTACTCTGCTATGCAGAGTAAAATATGAAGCTGAAAATGCATAGATTATTTAAAATGATGTCTAAAAATATATAGCACCCGTCGTTACAGGAGAGCACAAGAGTGTGATTGTAAATGGGAATGTGACGATTGTGAGTTCGATTTCTACTTGTAGGGATTAAATTTAATATTTTCATTTCTCAGCACTGCTAACGAGGTGGGGTAGAGTCCCGCCACTTAACACGCAATGGCTCATGAATTCGGCGGAAAGTGGAAAACTATAATATTTACAAATTACAGTGATTTTTTTTTCTTCCCAACCGGAGGCTAAATGAAACTCGTAGTAGAGTTCAAATG
This sequence comes from Heliconius erato x Heliconius himera, assembly GCA_013421005.1. Classification (NCBI taxonomy): domain Eukaryota; kingdom Metazoa; phylum Arthropoda; class Insecta; order Lepidoptera; family Nymphalidae; genus Heliconius; species Heliconius erato x Heliconius himera. The sequence continues at coordinate 55,935 of JAATLQ010033305.1, read as the reverse complement.
ATCAAGGCTCAAGCCGTAAAAGAATAGTGGGTGACATTGGTTCGCGCGTACATACATAATTTAAATAACATTATTGTCCATTTATTATATGAACATTACGGAAGTGTCTCCTTGTCGACTTGTTAGCCTTATACGAGCAACGCGTTTTTACTTTACATTTATTGTGTATAAGTATCCTGTAAGTTTTGCGTCAGCGTTTTTCTACTCTCTTAGGAATTTCGGGAAATCCTTTCTTACTGCTCCCTCACGTTCCATAAGGAGCCTTCATTGCATTATTTAAAATGTATACTACTAAAAACATAAACCATGAAATTTATTTTTTAATGCAATTAATAGTATATTATAATTTATATATAGCAAAATTATATACAGAATTTAATTTTATTATCATAAATTCGCAATTCATTGCTGAAATATATATAATATAAAAATGATTTAAGTTATTTTTAATGGTTTATTTTCAGTTACGTAAGATTTTCTAGGAACGTTTAATGTAACTCATGTATAAACACACGCCTAAAAAAAAACAAGTGATTGACCGACATCTAAATATTTATTATATTTATTAGGTGAAATTAAAATGGTCTTGTTTTCATTTACTGTGTTGAAATATTACTTTATAAATCTCTATATTTTATTATTTTTTCTACTATACGTGTCGATATTAATACATTTTGTAAATTATATATCTGTCAATTTTATTATACTATATTAAAAACTAAAGCGTTATTAAAATATTAATGTTTGTCAAAAATTTTTCGATGGTCAGTAATATAGCAACCATAATACGATTTTTTATCACAATAATGAAACAAATATGTATACTTACATCAATAAAATCTAGTTCATCAATAAATAAAATTTAAACGCTGGTAAACTATAAATCTATTAAACTCCCAGTTAGCGTTAGGTGTAACCGAGCACAGTGCATCGGCCGCGTTGCGCAACTCGCCTATTTATACCACCCTCTGACTAACATCTCCGGAACTTTGGAAAGTTGGCATATTTCAGCTTCCTTCGCCCATAATTGTGTTTGTTGAACATCTTTTCGTACATTTGGTCCGAATTATGTGGAAAAACTGTTTAAAATTGTTTTTTATCTTTATATATAAGGAAATTATAGTTTTGTTAAATTATATTTGTTTATTGATTGCACTATATTTAGCGCGGGCCTTAATGAAATGGATGATAATAGATTTTAACATTTTAAAAGAGATTTTAGATTTTAATAGCTTATTTTTCCGTATCCATAATATCATTCTAATGATTATAGTACACAGCTATTTAACTCCAACTCTTTCTTGAGATGGAAACATGCGTATGTACTCCTGTTGTGAAATAAGTCAAAAGACATTTAAACAGATGCTAATACATAATTTTTCGTGGCGCGTCGTGGTGCTGTGTACACTAGGTTCCCTCTGGCTACCCTGCTATATGCGAGACTCGGATCCACAACCAATAGACCGCTTATACCATCGATTGCGTGCCTGTAACTAGCTAACAGTCCCTTCAGCTACCAAGTCAACCAGGAAGTGCATAGTAGTCCTACGCATTGTTCAAAACAATTGTTTTCCCATTTTCATGCGCGCTCGGCCGCGGGCGTCGCTCCCGCTGATGACCGCCGGCGACCGTGCGTCGACCTCGCCCGCCGACCGCCGTCCTCCAACTGCGATGCCGCGTGTTTTCACGCCATCACTATTCCAAATTCAATTCGCGACTTTTTTTTGTAAAACCCTAAATGATGGGATTGGGGATTTGTTGCGTTCAGTCTAAAATTTCAAGCAGTATCAAATATTACTTGAAATTATATAAATGCTATCAAATCGCTGTACTCAAAGTGCGGCGTTGATTTCCGCCACTCAATACGCAATGCCTCCATAATTAGGCGGAAAGTGGGGAACGGAGTGTCTTAACACTAGGTGTCCTCTTTCTATCCTACTATGTGCGGGAATAAGCGTGAACCTGAAAAAAATCACTATACTTTTTTTAGTCTTGTCTGTTTGCAGCTCGTTTGTGGCTAAGACAATTAAAAAAAAATTGTCGTAATTACTATTACTCAAATTACTCTTATGTATGTATGATTTTCATTCGAAAATTTTCGCAAAATTCAAAATCAACTTTTATTATCGTCAAGTAACATCACAGGAAATTACATAATTACATATAAATAGACGTATTTAGTAACTATTTTTATATATTATTAGAGACAACGGCCGCGGGTGCGTCGCCCCTGGCGGCGGTCCAATAACCTAAGATTCGGGGGTGGGAAATTACATGTCAATATTTACGCGAGAAAAGTCATTGATTGAAAGTATTTTTTATAGAAGAAAGTATATACGGGTATATATACTTAGTTAGCTATATTTATTTGTGGATTAAATTGAAGTTATATGTTTTGGTTAAGATTGATGACTCTTCATGACAATCACGAATTTCAATGGAAGGAAAGGAATTAATAGTATAAATATTGTTTCTTTTTATTTATATTTTTTTCTCTGGGTGGGAGTGGGAACATAGTGTTAAGACACTCCATTTCCATTGAGACACTTTTGTTCCTCACTTTTCGCTGAATTATGGAGATATTGTGTTGAGTGGCCGAACTCAACGCTGCTCTTTTGACGCTACCAGAGCGAGGAAATGACAATATTAAATATTTCAGGTCCTCGAGTGGAAATCGAGCCCACAACCTGTCGCGTTTACAGTCACACGCTTGTGTCTCTCCGCTACGACTGGCTCTAAGTCTTTCTATTTACAGTTTTATTAAATCTGTTTTTATGAGATATATGTACAATATACATGATTTAAATACAAGCACACAAACAAAAATATATAAAAGTAACAAACTTAAAAAGATAATTTGATTGTATTACATAATAGCCTGAAACATCGCTTCAATTAAAGTTGTTTACATTATATATTTATTTTAAGTTATTGAATGGTTCTTTCATTATTTCTTGTAAAACAGATATCTCAAACAATGCTACAAATAAAAATAAAAAAAAAAAACCAATTTATAAGTATAGTAACCGGTAATAGTGACTCATGTAATTTAAATAATAAAAAACAAACTTGAGACAAACAAAGAATCAGTTTTTGCAGTATATTTACTACTTATTTTATTACTTATAATTAATTTAAAGCAAATATCTTTATTAGGTAAGAATGTATAAATAATTATAAAATTATTTCCTGAAATGTTTTTTATTCATATAAAAAACAAACTAAAAAAAATTAAATAAAAATTGTCTATTTGTCCATTGATATATTTAAATTGGAAGTATTTAATACACTTCTTTACAATAAATATAAAAATCTCACAATTAAAATACATTTTTTTACTTATGATTATTTTGTATTTTAAATGATTCATTATTGACTAATTCACCACACCTCTCTCTTTGACTTGGTTATAAAAAGCGCGGGAAAACTGACGTTTACCCTTTTTCACTAAGACCACAGATTATACATAATTGACCTTTTATATCTTATTCCAATAACCAAAATTCTTTTACGTTTACTAAATTTATTGTTAAAAAGATCTTTATTTATAGCATGTGAGAATATTAACAATGGATAATCATTCTATAAAGTTTTATTACATTAATCCACCAAAACATATATTTTATTTGTCAACATATTATTATATTCTATTTGCATAACCTATAATTTATTTAGTTGCAGTGCTTGGACAGTTAATAAAACGACAAATCAGTCTTAATTGCATTATAAACAACTAAGAAAATAAAGTAAATACTTCCTTTTACTCCTTTATAAGGAATATTGATTAAGATAATTTAATAATATAACTAAAACGTATGAAATGTTGATTTTCTATATTCATTTCATAATAAATTAATAAAGGCGGAAATTATAAATCTTGTAAATTGCAGAGACTTGACTAATTGTCACATAGCTATATATAAGTAGGTAGGTAGGTAGTTACAAGAAATAATAACTGTCTATAAAATTAATGCCTGAATATTTTTTGGTATAAAAAAACATATATATATCCTATAGTTAAGTTATTTTTAGTTGAAATAAAAATGCTTATCATGTATATAAACATTATATATTTAAAAACTTAAATCAGTATGAAGATTACTATGTAATCTTAAAATATAAACTACTTATGTATTTTTCTTTATAATATGACGTTTTTTTTGTCTTAATTTATGCAAGCATAGGGAAATTGTCGTCTAGCACGGTGTTAAGTTCCGCCACTTAACATTAAATATCTCTAAAATGAACAGAAAACATAGAATAGGGATATATACCACTAGATGATCTCGGCCTATAAGGCGGAATATAAATGCACATCAGATCTAACAAAAGATATTTTAAAAAGCATAATTTTTTTATCGTTCAACAATATTTATTAAAACGACATGTTCGCCCCTAACTAATATTTGTGGTAAAAATCGACTACATTCTAAAACACCGCCCCCTATTGGAGTCTCAGTGACGACTGGCACGGCTGATATTGCGGCTGCTGAGTTTTTAGGCACTGGTTTTCCTGTGAAATTTATATAAAAAAATAATTTATAATACGTAGGGATATTTGTAACCGACTTCAAAAAGGAGGAGGTTGTCAATTCAGTTGGTATATTTTAATAGCGATATCAGGATATTTATCACTATCATTTTACTTATTGAATGACGAAATTGATATTTTTTTTATTACGTGTCTATTTAAAAGTATTTGTAAGAAAAAAAAAAAGCATTTGGCTGAAGTATAAACCAATTTTAATAACATTTTAACTTCGCGCTGTGTCCCTAGCGGGGTAGTCAGAGAGAATAGAGCGTCAAAAGCTACGATTCGATTAGATTAAAAACATTTTAATACAAAACTCACCTAATTCCGGTGGTATTTTTCTCTTTTTAGGCGTTTTTCTTTTCCAAATTTCTAGTACATCAGACAGTGCTAGGTTCCACTGCTTGTCGAATGCCACCAGAGTTGCATGCAGAACCCCACGTATACCTTTTTCATTGCGCGTTATTACCTATTAAATAATATTAACTATAATATATATAGCAGAAGTGTGTGACTGTAAATGCGACGGTTGTGGGTTCGATTCCGCCTAGGGGCCACCGAACTTTGCCAGAGGGGGCCCCGCTCTGGTAACGAGGCAATCTATAAAAATATAGGTATGATGTTATTGTATATAAAATCATAAAGCTTTAATAAATTTGGATCGAGCTTTTGAATTGTTTTTTTTTTCTAATTTATAAGAGAAACAACAAAGATCTTTTTTATTTCCATAAGTACAAATACTCGATACGGATGAACGTCTTTTCTAGTGGACTCTTGAAACAAACAAAGAAAAAACATATTATTATCGTTATATTTTAACAACGTTTTCCTTCGCTACATTTCCTTTGTCTCGAAAAGTTGTTAAGTTACGTCACCCAACTCCGCATTCTGTCTCATCGGACCGGGGATAGCATAAAGTTTACTTTAACTGAAATCCGAATCTACAAACATTAGCTATAAACATATTTAGTAATAAAAAAATCAGCTTCACGCTGTATCCCGCACACAGCAGGGTAGGCAGAGGGAACCTAGTGTGAGGCATTGCGTGTTGAGTGGCAGAACTCAACGCTGCGCTTAACCTCGACACCAGAACGAAGAAATGGAAATATAAATTTAAGTAAATATTTCATCTCCTCGAGTGGGGATCGAACCCAAACCAGTCGGTTTTACAGTCACACCTCGTGCCGCTGAGCCACGACTGGCCACGAATAAAAAAATTATATAAGTTTTAATGTTTCTTTCTTATTGTTTCAGGGTTGGTGAATGAACTGTGAATTCTACCAAATGTGTTCAAATGCAATACTGCCTTCCATATTATATATTAATATTTTAAGAAAAGTAAGTCAAATTTTATTTTAGGTTAATCTTGTTATATATAACCTCAGAACGTAGAGCTATCTTACTTTCATTATCACTTTGCTATCTCACTAACTTTATATAAAAGGTTCTTTTTTATTACAAGAATCTCATACATTTTGCAAGGTGGGCAGAAAATATTTACTAATATTTTTCGCCCATTTCGAGATAGCGCAAATACGTATTGATAATCTTTGTATTATATTAATTTAAAATACAACCGAGAAAATTAAATAGTTTAATATCGTTCGTCAGAATTTCTGAATACATTCGAACTTTTCATACAGAATACTACTATAAATATAAATAATGCATAGACTATGAAAAAGTGAACCAGTTCAAGTTATTTTGGGAGAATCATCTACCTCGTTGTAGGAAAATAAAATATAAATAGTGACATTTAAATTTGGCCTTGAATTACTTAATGGACATCGTATGCACCAGTTCTAGCCGCTAAGAATCTAGAATAGACGAGGGACAACAATGTTCCCAGAGCAGTGTGAACTTTTCGTTAAATTACCTATATACCGACACACGTACATACTACTATATAAACTTATCAAAACCTGTTTATAAATATTAAGGCCAGTCGTGTCGCAAAGGCACAAGCTTACTGCTGGAAACGCGACAAAGCGCGGGTTCAATTCCCACTCGAGGTAATGAAATATTTAATATTTGCGTTTTCTTCTCGCTCTGGGAAAGAGCGATGTTGTCCCACACTCAAAACGCAATGCCTCCAGAATTCAGCGAAAAGTGGGTAATGGAACTGACTCAATGGGAACAGTTTTCTTAACACAAGGTTCCCAAGTTCCCTCTGCGTTACGTTACTATGTCTGATTAATAAAAAGTATAAAATTATTCCATAATAAAATATGATTATGAAGTTATGGCTAGGTATATTTCCATTTGCCCTTCACCGGATAATTTTAAAATATTAATGTAATGAAGTGTTATCTATGCATAAAAATAATTAGTATGTAATTTTAAAATACAGGTTTCAAGACATTTTGTAGCCAGAATCTAAAGTTGCATTTTAAAATATTTTTCTCTTGATTTTATTATATAGTTTTGTTTATTAACTCCGCCCATATTATAGGCTAAGCTGATAGAACTCTAAAACATATCATTGCCATTTGGGATAAAAAAACTTATCAAAGACATTTAAATTGAGTCCTTAAAAAAAATCTACCGTACCAGACATGTAACATCAAAAAACCTACTAAATTCCATTAAAAAATGACATTTTCAACAGTCCAGATATCGTCCCAAAATATAAAAAAAAATCTCCTAGAATAAACGATGAAGGACATCACCCGCGTCCAACTGACCTATAATCCAATCAATCCTACACACCAACACCCGCATGTACGTACAAGAGGTAGATACAGACATACATACGCTCGTATCTCGCGACCTCGACAGCGGCCGCCTCAATTCGTAAGTACTCAGCCAAGGTCCCACCGAAAACGTATCACATATAAATATAGTCTGAATTTTTCCACTGGATATGATAATTTGGACACAGTCAGTTGAGGAAGATCAGTTAAACATGTGAAGGTTGTGATAGATAAGTACCAAAAGTCATATAGGAGCAAAATTGTTAATATAGAATGAACTTGGAAATCTATTAGATATAGATTTATAATAAAATCGTAACTGATCGGTGTCTGTACATGAAGGATATATGAGAAAAACTATAACTGGGGGCATTTTGCAATGTTTTTTTTGTTTGTTTATCTGTTTGCCTGTGCGTTTGTGCACGCTAATCTCAGAGTTTAACCGATTTAAACGTAGTTTTCACCATTGGATTCTCTTAAGCTTCCCTGTTTTATTGCTATTGGTTCAGAAATAAAAAAATAATGTCAATATAACAAGTTGCATGCGACAATATTGATATAAAATAAGTGTTTCATTGAATTGGTTAAAACTTTAGTAGTCAATATATGGATATTGTCTTCAAAATAATAATATTATTAGATCACGAAAGACATTAAGATGAGAAAATGCTCGAAAATTAAACGGAACGTGAAAAGAATGGAATGGAAAGAGTGTTAATACTAGATATTTTCTGCCTATGCGGGAAAAAGCGTGAAAAGAATAATTTAGGCAGGAAAGGCCTGGATTGGTTGGTCGTTTGTTCAAATTTCAATTCAATTTATTCAATATACACCCATTTTAGTTAGCCGAGCGAAGCTAATAAAAGTTAATTATATACTCTGGAATTGCTTAGCTATATAAAATAATAACAGTATATTTAGTAATCATCAAAAATTTATAAAAACACACATAGTGTGGCAAGGTCCAAAAAAGGGCGCCCGCATATGGTCGGCGAGGTGATATAAAAATGGCGCACTGTTTTCCGGGTGGAAAGTTGTTCTGAACAAGGTCGGTGGCGAGGGCGCTCCACTCGGCGTGGTGGCGTCGCATCTACTGTCGTTCATAAGAATTATATATTGCGTTTTAAATTTTAAATAGTTAATCTTATATAATATTTGCTTTATTTCTATCCTCCGAGATAAGGACAAAATAATTGTAAATGAAGTTCTCGACGCTCTGTCTGAATTTAACTTTTTTGTGATTATAAGATATATTTACTTCTCGGTTTCGTTGAATTGTAGCTATCATAAATGATAGAAACGCCCAATAACGTAATATTTAACAAGAATTAAAGCGGCTTAGCAAAATTTTCTGCAACTAGTAAGAAATTGTTTTATAAAAATTAGTCTTATAAAAAAAATATACAACCAAATCATATATCATAAGTATTTTGAGTTGGTTTCCTCTTATTTTCTTATAATAAGTCAGCAACGTACTATTTCTAATGTGATCAATTTTTATTTCCATCTTAAATATACATCCTCAATATTTCTGGTAATTTTACATTTTCTGTTATTTTAAGAATTGTAAGGTAAAGTCACTTTAGAGGAATTCTCTTTGTGTAGGTTTCAAGGTAAGTTTTAATGGAATGGGTGCGTAAGCTTGTCATATAAAAACGTTTTTAAGATAATACTGTTCTTTTTCGAATTTTTCTTTATTTTTGTGCATCTACCGCATCTATCATTTAAAGTAGGCAACGAGATCGCAATGCCTTTAACCAAATCCTTGCCCATTTTAAAAACATTGTATTGAAAGAGGAAATCGTCTCAATCAAACGCTACTCTTAATCAAATGGATAAAAGAAATAATTATTTTTTTAAACATAAAAAATCCCCTAACAGACATCGAACCAACAATTATGCATATCTACATAACTGCACCACTATAGCATTTCTTATATATTAAACAAACGTATAGTGAATACTGTCAATATAAGATTAATTGCATCGCTTTCAATTCACCAGCACCCCGGTGCTACAGTGCGGAGCCTTCAAAAATCCTGTTTCCCCCACATCATGGTGGTATTGTCGCGGTCTTACACACGTCGCCTATGACCTTTCCGCCATCGGACACGTCCCTTCACCAGTCACCTGCAGATTGTACACAAATTGAGTATCTCCCGCCGTTGATTGTAAAATTGCATCTCAATGCTCTTCCTACATGTTCCCACATCAATGCAACCTCGGGATGGAGCTGACGTAACGTCGCGCTATAAATATTCTCGTATTAACCATGGAATTTATTAATGTTATTACATTTGATTTTGCTATGTGAATTTCTTGAATGTTCTACACGTAAATTGTTAATACAAGTGTTTGTTGTTGTAATATTAGACATCTTTAAATACTTATGTTTAGTTTAATATTAATAAATTATGAATATAATTAAATTTCGTAAGCATTTCATAACACCACTATAATATTTATCGATTTATATAATTGATTAAAGAGCTTACATTCTAATACGTTCTCATACATTAATTTAGATTTTTAATAGAACTAAAAGTGAGAACAATACCTTAAAATATTATGTGAAATTTATAGAGTCAATGTGCGGTGTAGGGTATCGCCACATAACATGTGTTATATCTGTTTGGGTTTACCATCCACAGTGAAGAAGACATAGTATTTGTACCACATAAAAAAATAAAAATTAAATTAAATCAGCTTCACGCTGTATCCCGCACACAGCAGGGTAAGCAGAGGGAACCTAATGTTCCTGAACCACATAAAAAAGTATATAAATGTCATTTTAAAATATAGAAATGTTTCATCATTTAATTATAAAACGATTTGTAAATCTAAATTGAATATTTTCCGATGTCGCCACTAGGAAGTGTAGTTGTTTGTTATTGATGTTAACCAGCAGAGGACATTTACTATCGTGAGGTCAATGCTGATTATGCCTAGTATCGATACTTGATAGATAAATAGAAATCTAAAGTTTTATATATTCATATATAAACTATTTTTTATCAAAAGCCTATTTGGGTAGTATTCGTCTGCACGCAAGAGCTGCAGTGTTACGTAGATGTCTTATCAGTCCTGAGAAAAAATCTCTAAAATAACCAAATTAAAATCTTTGGTCTTCGCAAGTTTAACACAATTTATATATTAATATGTTCTATTTCAACCGGCTCAATCGCGTCGGTATATTTTTACATTAACTGACATTTCGAATAGATACTTTACAAGTCTGTAGTCACAGGTTTGACAGAATATAAGTTGAAAATTGAGTGATGTACTTTATTTGCAATTTCTTTGCGTCTGTAACTGTTGTGTAACGTACAAAATGCTTCTTGATCATTTTTTTTTTGTGCCCCGCTTTATCCTTCATATAACAGGATAGGCGGAGAAACTGGTGTTCAAACACTCCATTTGCGCCTCCCGCCCGATTTTAAAACACATTATGTTACGTAATATATACATTAACACAACGCCACGCTGGGTCTTACTGGAACTAGGATGTTACTAGAACTCTAATACTTCTTCAATTCATACATTTTATACGACCGATATTAACAAAATATACACGATAGAAAATGCTAAATAATCTAATCTCGTACAATTACATAACCGGCGGTCTGATTAACAGTTATATCACATCGCATAATTTACTTGGTCACTGGACCGCGCCCAGCGCCCTTCGCCTTGGCACTTTGAGCCAAATGTGTCAACTAGGGTTGTGATTTTACAAAATTAATAGGAAAAACACATTTTAAGAAAAAAAAAACTAAAATATATCAGGATTCCTGCCTAATGTAGCGGTTCCAGATTCTATCTTGGTGAAAAGTGATGTAGAAAAAATATAAGTAACAATAGTTTTTAGTTCCTACTTTTTTCTTTGTTGTGTCACAGATAACAATATAAAATATGTTTTAAGGGAAAACGTCACTATGCTTTTAACAATAATGGTTTGGTTTACTCAGTACCTAAGGCAGTTGAGTCTTCAGAGTCCAGCTCGGGACTTTTAATGTAAGTCCTAAAAATCGGGATGTCTGACAACGCTGACTTACACTATTATGTGAACGTTGAAGAATAACTAGCATACATGCATAAAATACAAAATAAGACAGTGTTATATATATGCGAGTTCGCATTAAGTATGGCCTCTATAAGTAGCCGTGACTACTTTCGATTTGACATTCTGAGTCATGATGGTTTTAAACAATAGTCTAATTGTACATTAGTTACATTATCTGTGGACATAATGAGATTTTTTTAATCTTTGGAGACTAGTAGTATAAATTTTAAATCATTTCATATTTTATAATTTATATATTTTATAATTTAATAATTCTTCTCTTAATTATCTTCTTTGGAAGCAAAACAAACTAAGTAAATTAAACCTAATTGGTGGGCTAGTATTAGTGTAGATCCTTTTAAGAATGGAGACTTCTTACTAGCGTTTCCATATCACCGCTATATAATGAATTATTTATTATATTTAAAATTTAAAAAAATATTACTAAAGATACAACCTCAAAATAAGAATTAAACATTGGATTCACGAACACATGACACACATTTATTTTAATTTAACAAAAATATTTATATAAAGAACTACGACATCCCTGTAAAATATCATTTACAACTATTCGATTCTATTTCAGATGGTGTTTTATTTTGGTACAATCTTATAAATTCATGGGTGACTTTAGGGAACTAGGATTGATCGAATGATCTTAAAATAATAGTATCGGTACGAGGCTGTTTCTTGTAGTTTCACTCTGTATCTCTCACATAGCAGAGTAAGCATCTGCCTACCCTAAGCCTAACCTGGGAACCTAGTATTCCCATTAAGACAATTCTGTTCTCTATTTCCGCCGAATCCTGGAGGCATGTTTTATGTTTTAAAAGTAATTGTTTCGATGGAGTCAAATATAATGTTTAAGCTTATCTAAAAAAAGCTCACCAAGCCCTCTATCCAATCCACCAGATTCTTCCACAATACTAATATTATAAAACTGCAGATTTGGTTTGGTTGAACACATCAATCAAAAGAACTATTAATTCTTTTTTATGTAATAACGTCCATTTATCGGAAAAGGCTATATTACACCATTTTAACCGCCCTGATGAACCCTGAACCTGTAACCATTGTTACCTTGGATACTTTGAATGTGTCACGTCTTATACACAATTCTCAGTTATTTTTTTATAGAGCGGTAATATGAATGAGACGAATGTGATAATTATCCAGCACGTTCTCTAATATCAGTGAGAAAAAAGGATTACTTTTATATTGTTCTACCTTTCTAAAAAAGTAATATTGTATAAATATTATACAAATCAAATTAAAAATAATATAAAAATTATATATAATATGTATTACAAACAACGAAATTATAACCATCAACAATAGCCTACAAATTAAATCACCATACGACCTCCATATAAATTTATATCTTTGTGTATTTCCTCAATTCTATTTTGATTCAAACTAAAATATACTATATTGATTCGTATATAAAGTCCTTTTTCTTTTGTATTTTCTATGAGAGCTGCTGCGTTGTATATAGCACTGTCTAATGTAAGGAAAAAGTTAATAGTTTCATAATAAACTGAGGTTGTACGGTTAACCGTGAACACTTTGCAAGGTAAAGGATTTTAGATATGTAAGTCTGAAAAGAGTTCTAGATGCTTCCACGTGATTAAATCTAAACATATTGATAAGTCAACATTTTGCAAGTATCGCACACAACAGAGTAGGCAGAGGTAACATGGGAACGTAGTATTAAGACACTCCGTTCCTATTAAGACACATATCTTGCCCATTTTTGCCCTGTATTCTGGAGACATTGCTATTAACTGTCAAACTCAACGCGGCTCTTTGGCCCCGTTACCAGAGCGAAAATAGAAAAATCTCAGTTATTTGATTTCGACTAGGAATCAAACCTACAACCAGTTGCCTTTACAGTCACAGCAAAGTCTGCGCCACGACTGGCCTGTACTTTTGTAAAAATTTTCAATTTCGACGTAATCACAGCATGATTTACATACATATTATTATCTAAGCTAATACTTGGGAGTAATGTGGGGTTGTCGTCATAACAGACGATCGCAGCTACATTATATGACATAAGTTAAGTAAGAAAGTAAGTTTTAATAGCTGGCTAGTAGTTTTACCGTAATCAGTAGATCCGCACGTCACATTCCCACGAGAGCGCAAGTGCCAAGAGAAAGTCAACAAAATGTGCAACTAATGTTAAACTACGATAGAATCACTGTTTTTAATTTCGACGCTCTAGTAGAGTGCGGCGTTAAATTCCGCCACACAACTGAATTCTGGTGGAAAGTGGAGAACGGAATGTCTTAACACTAGGTTTCCTCTGTAGCTATGGGAAGAGAAGCTGCAGTTTTCATTTAAACAAATAAGGATATGCAAAATTTGAGCAATCATCATTTATAATTTTTTTTGGTCTTCATTATAAATGATACCTTGAAGATTCGTAAGGTCAAAAGTTAAAGATTATTTTTATGTTAAATTTAGATTCTGTCAGAACCGAGTAAAGGTCACTAAATTAATAATCAAAAATTGTAAGCTACATTGTGGCGAAGTTGGTAGATATCTGGCTGAACATGATGTTTATGGGTTCAAATTTTATATTAATCTATATCTATATATTGCAGCGTTAAATTACGCAAATTAGGAAAAAAAATATAAAAACCAAGTAAATATAGACAAAAACTTCAAAACATAAACAAATAATTGTAACTTTCAAATTTGTTTATTGTAATACAGTTTAAGCAAAAAAATGTAACCTTGAATAAATGAGAATTATATACCTATATATACAGGGTATAGTAGTCCACCAAAAAGCGTTGACCATTGACCGCTATAGAAAGTAAGCAACTACGGATCCATTGCGTATGACCTTCAAGGTCTCGATAGAAACAAGCGAAAAAACGCCTTAGTTATCATATAAAACTTAGTAAATATTGGAAAACAATGTATTTTTTTGGCTTCACGCTGTATCCCATATAGCAGGATAGGCAGAGAGAGCCTACTGTTAACTCTCCATTCTTTACACACTTTCAAATTTTCAAGATATTGTGTGTTGAATTATGGAACTCAACGCCGCTCTTTGTATCGTCAACCGAGTGATAATCAAACCCACAACCGTCACGTTTACAGCCAGACACTGTGTCACTGCGTCACGACAGCCTCATTGAAAATTGCACTCTAACTCCAAGTTGTAAGGTTATTTGTAAGTTATGTCAGTATAAGCACTCTCGTATCTAAGTCATGCAGTCCCACCACGTCGCGCGTCGCACAGTGAAAGTGAACGGTGACGAGGTACACGGAAGCGTAACGTAGTAGCTGCTAAGGTGAAGGCTCGATATTATCACTTTTTCCTAACATGTATTTCTAGATTTTCGTGAAATTCTAACAAAATGTTGATTTATCAATATAGTGAACAAGTTTAATGTAAATAGCAAAGCAAGCAAAGTTAGTAACTTTCCACCCATCTTCGAGATATTGCTTGTTGGGTTGGTCGAGTTTAACGCTGCGTTTTGTCTAAGCTGTACCGTATATATGCAAAGGACAGCGTTGGTTACCGCGAAGTGAAAATATTTAAATTAACTCCAAGCATTCCTGCAACTAACGTCAAAGTCTACCCATTTACGTCAAGTTGCTACTAACAATTGATTTAAAATTCCAGTTAGCAATCCGATTTAAATCCTAAAGGTCAATGTTATATATATAAACAAAGGAATCCGCGAGGTCGTGTCGCCGCGAGTGACACCAACGTGTATTTCGGCTAACAAGTGCGTTTGGGTTGCGCAAGCCGTGTTCCAGATCTCGGTTTCGGCGGGCCACGGTCACGGACACGGCGGTCTGTTTTGTTTTTGTATGCCACTTTTGCTTCATCCGTTTGACATTGGTTGTGATTAATTTGGTTTTTCTTTTCTTTTTAGTTTTATATCTTTTTCAGGCAGGCCTGAATATAGTGTTAAGACACTCCGATCCCCAAGCACCGCCCCAATTTCCGGTAAATTGCTTGTTCAATGGCTTAACGTAGTGTCTTGTCTTGTGGGAATAAAACCCACAACCGTCACGTTTGCAGTACCAATTATAAGTTTGATATATCTTTAATTTTGGATGAACTTTAAAAGTGTTTTGTCACTTTGTTCTTTATTTTTCGTTTATTTAGAGATGCGTATCAATCAGGCAATAGGCTTTCTTTAATCATAATATTTTATAATCAAAGTTATTAAGATTTTAAATTGTTTAAAGCCTCACAGATTCGAGTTGGCAATGAGTTTGTATCATACACTAAGAATAACAGCTCATAGGCCGTGACTTCCGCACTTTTTGCTGTACCTGCTGACCTTCGGCAAAATCCAATCAATTTGGTGCATTCAAGTGATTACGTTTGTGAATATAAATTTTCTGGTTATTACAACTTTAGATGGCGTTGAAGACTGTTATGTTTCTATAACGAAAAATATTTTAGATTCTTTATGCAATAGATAATGAAGTTATAAGTGAACGTAATGGGTGTGGGTTCGGTTCACACTCTGAACGTTTATTTTTTTTTACCATAACAACTTAACTAGTTTTTATTTGCGGCTTCGTCACCGTGGTCAAATGGAATTGGTTCGGTTTGTTGGCTTACATCAAAATAATTAACGTAATGTAATATAAGACTATATATAGCCTTTCTTCATAAATGGACTATCCAACCAATCCAAAATGTTTTTAAATTTGAGTCAAGTATGCAAGTACGCACTCGACCAAACAAACTCTTATATAGCTTTGTAATATAGAGTATAGATTAAACACCTCATCATCAGGTTCTCGTTGCTTTCCTCATATGTTTAAAGTTAAAAATATATAATACTATATTATTATGTTAAAATTGTTACGCGGAAACAGTTCGAATATATTATTAGAATATAAATATAAAATGACTAAATAAAACAGTCAGCGTAATAGTGATTCAGAAATCAGAATGTTGGTTGACTAATTTTTAAATATTTGGTGTTTTATATGAAATGAAAATATAATTTTAGTTTATGGGAAACTTTGTATTGATGTCACACAATCAACATGCAGAGCCTGGAATATGAGAGGAAAATCGAGAACAGTTGTTTTTTAGTAATTCTAGTCCTCTCTAAACTAAATTAAACTGGTAAAATGATCGCCTATAAGAATCAGCTACAGCAAAAGAAACTGAAATTGTAACTGAATAGAACTTCAAGATTAGAATGTAAGCGTATAATTATATTGTTTATTGCGTTTACATTTAAATTTTTCAAATAGTGTAGATTAAAATGTTATGAAAAAAAAAGAATCGAATTGAGAACCACATCCTATTTGAAATAGACAGAAGTCGGTTAATTAGGCTACATTAGCAAATAAGTTGATAGAGGGAACCTAAGATATTCTGATTGTCACTTTGCGCCCAACTTTTAAGAATTGACCTTATCAAACCATAGCCTTCGAGTAGCGACCAGTACCCGAAGAAGAAAGTAAAATAAATATAATCTTCTCAGGAATAATAATTCTCCAGGAATTAAACCTACAACCTGAGTTTACGACGACCGATTCTATGGCCAAAGGTTTCATTAGACTTTTCATTTTAGAATTCTAACCTTCATTCATAATCAATTTGCATTGTGCAACGAAAACCAATAAGGAAGGAACTCAAAAAGGAACTACCAGCCATGCATAAAGAGCGCTAACGAAAAAATGAGCCGGAATCGATGGACGACCTCCAGTTGATAGCTAACAAGGGCAAGCCCTTTATCAGACAATAAAAAATAATTGATAACAGCGCCCGTCCATACAAAACTACTACAAGGTCTCGGTCCTAAGTCAGTGGGTAAAGGTCAATGTTGTTTTATTGGTTTACAAAGACAACAACGGATTTAGATTTTTTTCTCTGTGATCTTGACATTCGCTGAAGGAGTGATCATTGCGACAAGAACAATTGGACTTGAAATTTCTTCATAACTTTCTGAGATATAAAAGATCCATTTTGAATAGTAATGACAGATAAAAGAAATATATCTTAAATTGTTTATATTGAAATAATTTCGAGTTACTTTGAACCATTTGAACCATAGAGACACTATGTCCGTCTGACTGTAGTCCCGCTTTCAAGGTTTACATACATAATAATAAAACGAATAGATTTGCATTGATTTTCAAGAAATTAGCAACGGTCAATTAATTGCAACTGAAATTGCTTCCTTAATGCATATAATTTTTATGTTATAGAATTTATTTTATTAATTTCCTATATTTAATTTGTTAAATTTAACATAAAAATTTTGTGTATGCATATTTTCAAGAATAGTTTGGACTAACTATCACTGGCTTTGCTCTTCCTATCCGCACAGCAGGATAGGAAGGGTAAAGCCAGTGTTAGGATACTCCGCTTTTCCGTCCGAATTCCAGACGTTCTGTGTCAAGTGGCGGAAGTCAGCGCCGCATTTTGTCATATAGAGGGACATCTTTTTTTTTAATTCTGTCCTTATCTGTACAAAACACGTTGATTACCGTTAAGCATTGCAATAATCTTAGATACTCTACCAATCACTAGGAGTGGAATTATATTTGTTTTAAAGTAATTTCAGCGGAACTACTATTTTTTAATAAAAGGAATAACGCAGATGCAAACCATTATTTTTGTATAGACAACTTTATATTCATATTGCATAAAGATTTTTTTTGCTGTTTTAACCTGGAAAATCATTAGGAAATATTTATTCTACAATAATATTGAAAACGGGAACTAGCAAAATCCTCCAGAATTAATTATTTTTGATATTATTATTTTCACATCCTCGCTTACGTCACACAGCAAAGCGCGACGTTGAGTTCCACTCAACACGCTATGCCTACTGTCTAGTAGATTACACTAGTAGTACATTCGGCAGAAAATGGGCAACGGAGTGTCTTAACACAAGGCTCCCTCTGCAGCATATAGCGTGAAATTGAAAAAATAACATTATTATAATAAAAAAATGGACAAATCAACCGTTGTCGTCGACATGCAATCGAGCACTGACACGCCGACAGGCGCAGGCGCACGCGCAGGCGGAAGCGTGCACAAGGCTACGCTCATGACCTCGCGTCGTCTTTGTCTAGCGCTATCTAGCGTTTGTTTACCCGCGAGGCCGAATGCATCATACCTTCGACTAATAAATGTTTATTCAAATATAATAAAACGGTATGTCCATCTGGGGTTGTATCAATTTCGGTATGTCTTTGTGAGACCGTCGTGGAGTAGGTTCGTCCTACTTAGGGTAACGAAAATTAAAATTATTTTAATTTTCCTGATGAAACGTCGAGTTCCGCACCCACCATGCAACATCTCAAAAAAATTACGGATAGTGGGGAAAGGAATGACAACATTTCCTGGTCTACTCTGCTTTAGAGTAAATCGCAAAGTTAGTAATTCATCTGATTCTGGCCAAACAGATATTATTAAATTTAGAAATATTACGTGTTGTACGATACGACTACGGTAAAGGAACCTGACTGCTCTTCACTTTAGCTAACTAAATACTTCAAACAAAAGTTGGAAAGCGAACCTTAATTCTGCTATCCACAAAAGACAAAACCTACATGATCACAAGATATAACATTCAATGTCTAGGTCCACTCGCTTGTTCGATAGCAAGGCTAAACTCATCATACCTTCGCCTATAAAACGATTATTAAATATGTAGACATTTATCAAGATTTTTATAAGAAACCTTGTAGATAATTGAGGTGATAATGAATAGATTTCTAGATGATATGACTTTATATTTAACTTTTATTAAGTGCGGCGTTTAGTTCCACTTCTCAAACGCAATGAGTCCAAAATTGGGCGGATAGTAGGAAGGACGTAGTACTAACACTAGGTTTCGTTTGCTATTATGAAAAAAACATGAAGCCACTTTTTTCATTGGCCCTTAGCTACTATAGTGACTGTAGTATAGTTTAAATCAAGTATCGCCTTAACAATAAGATGAACTGATAAATGCGAGGTTAGACAATTTATTTAATAGCTCATTGTATTAAGTATAATATTGACTTTAAAAAAAATAAAATCCAAGCTAACCAGCAATTATATTAATATAAGATTTTTCTCAGGTAATGGCGTGGAGTTGAACCTTGGACGACGTACGACTGTTCGCGAGCTGCGATAGACTGTAAGTACTTACTTGTTACTTATTGACTTATCAAATACAAAGGGGCGTTTTTTTTCAACTCTCAATTTTTTTAAGTTTCATATAGCTAAGGCTAGGCTAAGCTAGGAAATAAAAGAAGTATTATTTGTTTTAGCGTCACGCTTTTTCGCGCATATAGTAGGACAGACAGAGCGAAGCTAGTGTTAAGACACTACGCTCCCCGTGTCGTAATTTACGAGACATTGTGTGTCGACTGCCAGAACCCAACACCTTGTCTTCTAGCGATGCGAAGCGATAAAATAAAAAAAAACTCATGTATTCGGAGTATATACAATATATATATATATATATATATATATATATATATAAAACGTATCTTTAAAACGTATCTCGAAACTGGAGCAAGTGCACGGCACCTGTATAATAAAACAAAATCGAGTAACTTAAAAACAAAACTGGTCTAAATACACGTAGCACACACCAATGTAAAACGAACTGAAGGTAAAACTTATTTTGGAGCGCTCTGATAAAAGAAAAAAGTTAAATATCTTTTAATAAGCAGCTTAAAACGCCTGTCAGTTAATAATAAGCATGTATCACAAAAAACGCATTACTAATAAATAATAACGTTTGGTCAAATTTATTTCAGTATTTTCGAATGTTTCTCGTGTTAAAATAATTAGAAATCAATGTTAGTCTATATCTATATGAAGGAAAAACAAAAAAAACAACCTATTGGATAGCATTTGAATCGACGACCATCAATTGTATTCAGTAAGTAACGTCTCAATGTACGACGACGACAAATTATTTTATCCCATTAAACTCTATTTAAGTAAAAAAAATACATATAAATATCAATAACACGATGACTCAATTAAAAATATTTTCCAATTTTACTAAATAAATAAGTAAACGTATAAGCGAAAAAGAAAAAATCTGAATATACCGGTAGTACTGTTGGCCGTTGGAACGAAGCGCGGTATGTACAGTATGGTCGATGCGTTGTGGCCACCTTGAAGCTAGGCTTTCTAAACTATTGTGCCTTATTCACTCGGGAAGAAAATCCAAAAGCAATAATAATTCTAAAATCTTCACAGCCATCTACAGCTAACTTCAGGGCGGCCACAATTTGTCGTCCGTACTATATGTAACCTTACTTCGAATGTAACCGACCTTGTGTTTCGCTACAATTCGGGGTGAGCAGCTTCACACCTCCGTGAAAAATTACATAAAAAAATAGCCATAAAAACCTCGCTTGGTATTCATTATGCTTGAGTTACTATTTTAGGTTGTATTTAGCGGTAACTTCAAAAATTGTTTAATAAGTCAATGTTCGGACGCAAAGTAGAGAATAGAGATTTTTGACACTAGGTACCCTGCTATATGTGGGAAGTAGCGTGAGGCTATGCTGCGGGGAGCTGATATTTAATAAACAATTTTCAATCATTTATTTAGTACAAAACAAAAGTAATAAAAAAAAGTTTTAGGATCTTAAGCATTGTCAGAGTTCTGAAGTATTACTTATTTCGTTAAAAAACGCTAGTTATAAATAAAAAAGGTGGCAATAATAATAATGGATGTATTACAAACAAAACAACCATATACAAATAACTCCTTAATTAGTTTATAATTAATATCAATTTGACCTTCAACGTAATTATAAATTGTATACCGGAATAAAACATATAACGCAAACAAATAAACAAAAATATATTAGATAACTTATCAGAGAAGTTTTCAATGTATGAAAGGGCTTATTCGGGAGGTACCCTGTTATCTAAAGAAACCGAATTCAAGGCAAACCTAAAAGTACTAATGACTGATAAACGGATTAAATGTATGAGGAAGTATATGGCACGATTCGTCCTAGCCGGCCCTTGTTCGCACACACAAACAATACGTAACCACACACGCACACATATATATAATATGGCAATGAGATAACTAACATCACAACAAGGTCTCTAGTACTGTAGACAGATAACGTATTATTAAAAAATAAACAATAACATACAAATAGTAAAATGTATGGTATAAATGGAGCTTTTATTTAGGGAGAAGCAAGTGTTAACACACTCCATCCTCCTCGCTTCGCCAGTTTCACATGTATACTATGGAGGATAATTTAACGTCAATTCTTCTGGTCAGGGTACGAAAATAATTCTTAAAACTCGACATTAACTTAGTAGAAATCGAATCAAAAACAACAAAAAATAGCCTAAAATAAAATAAAAAAAGTCACAATTTAAAGCTAGAGAGAGAATATTGTAGTAGTAATGTTTAGATTTATATCTAAAGCCAAATATAGAAATCCAGTCTGTGACACATAAAAGTATATCACATCGATAAAAAATGTTTAAAGTCTGATAAGATAACAACTTTACTATTGTAACGTAATAGAATTGACATTGTTGTTATAATTCCTCAAGGTCGAACAATACCTTAATAAAAGATGCTGTCTTTTAATCCTGCCTATCCAATTATGGCAAATTAGTATAAACCATCGGATTAAATAAGATAAAAAAGAACTGCGAAATATCCGCTATTGATTGTGTGACAAGCAATGCACAGTCAAAGTAACGTGACGTGAAACCGAATATAGAGCAGCTTGTTGTTTATAGCTTCTCTCTATATGTCTGGAAACCTAGGTTTCCCGGCACACAGCGTGTTACATACTTACAAACACTAGTGTTAAGATACTTCGTTCCCATTAAGATACATGCGTTTCCCACTTTCCTTTAAATTGGAATTCTGGAGGCTTTGCATATCGAGTGGCGAAACTCAGCATTGCGCTTTAGAGCTCATGGGCACGAGATAAAATAGGTTTTTAGCTTTTATGGTTCACGTAAAGGAAGTTACAAACGGCATATATATATAGTATATCTAAGAATTTGGCATTGAACTGGATGAAATTGGTGAAAATAATATACTGTAAATTATAGGACGAGTTATTCTCGCAGTAAAGTTACGATCTGTAAAGACCACGAGCTTGTTATAATTAATACTCTTTTTAGATATTTTTTCCCACTTTATTTGTCAACAGTACACACGTGTAGCACGCATGCGCGTAACACACAGTAAAGACAACGTCTCGCGACAGGCGGCGGCCTTCATTGGAGCGCCGTTGAATATTTTTAAAATAAGACTGCGCGTGCGCAATATTTTTCGATTCGTGCAACGATACTTTAGACGTTGGCATTCTAATTTTATTTACTAGTTGTTTCCTTTTTCGTAAAAAAATCCTTAAAACCTCTAACTTTTTAAATTATAAGGTGGAAGTTTTTTATTTAAAAAAAATACCGATTTCAAAAACCTGTCAAATATGTAAATGAGTAGGTACTATATTACTTACTGCCTTTCCATAAATGCGTGGATATCCATGCCTTAAAAACTACTAAACCGATTATGATGAAACTGACTGTTTCTTAAGCTAGAGTATACCTACCTAAATTCAATCAGATAATAAAAAAGAACATCTCGATTACCTATTAATTTAACCGTTTATTTAAAGTTGCTTCAAAATAACTTATTCAATATATTCATACGTAATTGCTAAAAGCATTGTTCGAAGTCTTACATTTCACGGCTATCATTAGGTACAACAGGATCAACTGCACTAATCTAAAAATATTAGACAAATGAATCATGTGCCCATAAATCATAACACGGGTGACACTTTAAGCTGGACTTACGACAAGACCATCTATTCTACAGTGAAATTTAAGCACGTTCGAAAGCTTTCTATGGCTGATAAAATAAATTTGCGAGCGAGTCACTTAAATTTTAAACTACTCGTGGGCGTAAATTGTTTGTAACGTTAATGTTTAATAAAATATATAACTTATAAAGATTTTTTTTATTTAGCTTTACGCAGAGGAGACGTAATGTTAAAACACTCCCTATTTACAGTCAGATATTGTCACACTGCGCCACGACATCAGCATATTTCGAATGCTGATGTAATTTTGCTTAAGTACAACACAATTATGTTGTTAAATTGTATTAATATTCTGATAACAACCTTTTTAAAGAAACTTCTATGACTGAATGTCACTTTCATTCCATATTTTAACTTTTTGGAGCTCAAAACTCGTGTCTAAAATTTTTGAGTAGTTGGATTTTCAGATTTCTCCCTAAGAGAAATGGGAGAAACAGCCTGAATTTAAGTCATTCGGCGTGTTCCCTTTCTCTTCGTTTATCTGTAACAGCGGACTTTCATCGCCGTACACTGCATTGTAGTTGTCGACTAACTCCGACGAATAAACCAATCTAAATAACAACCTAATCTCGGGAAAAACGACGGTAGATAGCAAACATTTTCAATTGAATGTGAAGTTTATTTATGTTTATAATAAAAGTTGTGTGTTATCGTGTTCACAATCTTTAGGAGCTTTCATAGAGCTTTGTTACTTTTAATTTATAAAAATAAGTTTTTGATATTTTTAATTGCTTTGGGATTTTTTTTGTTTTGGTATTTTATGTTTTATAAGTGTATATTTATTATTCTTTGTAAATTTAATTTTACGGATAATAAAAATAATTTAACTACTAATCGAAGTTACATACAAAATTAATTAATTGTTTAATATAAACTTGGGTTGTAAGTCTCAGACACTTTTATGATCATCTCCCTGAAACCCGACGGAATGCTAAGAATTTTCTTCTCTTTGAGGGCTTCTTAGTTATTCTATTTTCAGTACACGATACACACACACTCTTAGTTTCAAATATATGTTTTTTGTAATCAAATAATTAAAATTCAAGGTAAAGATAGGTCGGCGCATGTACACACAAATTGTACAATTACGAAATTTAGTTAAAAGGGGGAAACGACGAGGTCAGGGAGACAATAAACATTTAACTCCAAAATTTATTCAAAGTGTAATAAGATACGTAATTACATGTAAATACTAAACACTGAGAAAATTGGAACGGTATTATGTTTTCACATAATACTGGAATTCGTTAGATATGAGGAGAATCAATCCTAATATGTCAAAGTCAATTTACTGTAACTCGAGGGTTGTGGTTCGATATCCGCTCGGAGAAGAATTGCATTGCATTAGAGAGAGAAGAATTGCATTTCCCTGCAATGGTATGACAAATTGGGCGGAAAGTGATGAACGGAATGTCTTAACACTTAAGTTCCTTCTGCGTATCCTGATGTATGGGTAAAATACAGGAAGATACTTTTTAGAGTTCCGTACCTAAACGGTAAAACTTCTATACTACGACTATTTTACCAATACTTCTATGTGGTAGACATTTGAAATTTTCACGGATGATGCATCTCTGTTGCCGCTATAACAAGAAATACCTACTAAAAAACAGCATACAAATATTTAACGGAGCTCCCATACAACAAACATATTTTTTTGCAAAATTTTATAGACGATGGTTCGAAACTCATAGTGCGCGAATCCGACTCGCACTTGCCGGTTTTTTATATTTATTCACATAACACTTATATTATCACATAGAACGTATATGATGTCGACATTATGAGTTATGCTGCTATGCTAAAAACAGGAACCGAACTGGAAACCTTCGGCTAAGTATTCGGACAAACTGCACTCATATATGTCGATATAATTGCCAGTAGGCATACAAAGATGGGTCAAATGATTGACGAGACCACCCACGATTCAGGAAACTGGAACTCCCTAAAAAATGATGATGGATGGGCGATGTCTTTTAAGCATTTTACTGTTAATAAAATAAAGACGTGTTAAGTTACAAATATATTATATACAGGAATTTATCAATTTACTGTTAATATAACCGTTTTAATAAATTGATCGCAATATTTGCGAATAATAAATATTTTAATGAATAAAAAAAAATCTTTTTTTTTTATTTAGACGTGATAATAAAAGGACAAAGTGCAGCGTTACTAGGTCAGTAAAGCTGAATAGACAGTACCTACACATATAGTTAAAATTCTATTAGAGATAATTCGAACTCACAACCACCGTCTGTAGCTAGACAAAATGTGCCAGGATGGCGTCACAAAGAAACATTTTTTTGTAGCATCACGCATACAGCAGGTTACGCAGAGGGAAGCTGGAAACCAGTTTTAATACACTCCTTTTGCCAGTTTACACCGAATTCGTGAAGCATTGCTCGAGTGGTGAAACTTAACGCCGCACTTTGCCTCATCACCAGAGGAAGAAAATGTTAATTATTTCATTTCCCCGAACGGGAATTAAATCAACTGTCGAGATAACAGTCGCACGTTGGCGCCTCTGCGCCACGATGACCAGCTGCTATTATATCCTTTTTAAACAGTTTAAACAGGATATTTTCATGTCTTGCACAGCAGCAACATTCTTTGTGCGCTTACATTACACATGGAACGCTTTTAATAGCCGTGCGCCAGCGCATCGGGTGACGTACGACAAGGCTCTTCCTAGGTCTTTCTGAGTCACTGGGCTGTTTCTGGTACTTGGCAAGCGGAATACTGTTGGATGTATTATAAATATCATCTTGTTTATGGCTTATTACTTTTTGATTAAGTTTTTTATTGTTTGTCATTTAAGCATAATAGTGTATAATAGTGTATAATAGTGTATACGTATGAATTAGCTTTACGCTCCCCTGCATATAGCAGGGTTGGTAGAGGGAACTTAGTGTTTTGGATTCTCTGTTCTCCGCTTTCCGCCCGAACAACAGACACTATTTGTTAAGTGGTAGAACTCAATGCTGGACTTTATTTATCTCATCAAAGAAATTGAAATTGTCCAGATATTTGAGTTGAGTTAAACATTGTGTTACAGTCTGATGCTATCCCACTCACGGTGGCCTCCATGAATTATGTATAATTAAATTTACTTAGAAAATCATCATAATCTGTACTAATACCTATACTAAAATGAAGACTGGTTGGTTGAACGCACTAATCTCAGGAAGTAATGGTTAGAATTTAAAAATTGATTTTGTTTTGGATAGTCCATTTATCGAAGAGGGTTCTAAGCTATATTATGTAAGTCACGTTAATCGTTTCTCACTTCATTTCATTCGACCACGTGGGCGAAGCCACTGGTGAGAGCTAACAAACCATAAGATTATGTTGAATTACAAAATTTTACTGCATTCTCTTTAATGATGTTCAAAGTAGACATAGCTACATCTATTTTGGCACAGCATCGTCTGTCATCGGTTGATGTGTTCCGGGTTGGCAGAACGCCAGTTGCACAAAGGATGCAAAAGGCCCTTTGTAGTTATGATGGCCGAAAATGCACGCATTAAACTAACATTATCGTCGAGACTGTGTAAAAGCTATATAAATTTTATATTTTTCGGGATAAAATGCAGAAGTTTTATGATGAATGGTGGAACTGAATGTTTTTAAAATTATAAATATATTGTCACATAAAACGCAATTTTTCAAAATTGGCCCGAAAGTGAGGGACGAAGTTTGAGTTACGTTTTCCTGTGCTTATACTTATATTTTTATTTACATATTTTGTGGATATCCTTTTTTATAAGATAAAATTGATTTCACTGATTTCTACATAAACCTAACGAAAAGACGGACCAGCAGTCGTTTTCATAAGTATTTATAGGTATAAATTTACCATTATATACAGAAACAGGTAAATTCCTTCTCTCATACAAAGACCAAAATGGCAAAAATTGGCAAGCTACAGGGCTCTCCCATTTGCAAATTTGTCAATCCTCGACTCATATTTCTTACAATTAATTACAATTAAATGTGAAATATCAATTCTGAGTAATAATTAAACTTACCTTTATCCTCAACCTTTGGTCGACGCATTCTTTAAGGGCACAGAGAGGACCGATCGCATCGTCTATACGTGTCAACACATTTTTTACCTTTTTTCTTACCCTAGGTGTTGTAACAAGTCCTGAAATAGGAAAACACAATATAATTTCAGATTTTAATGTCGTCATATAAAAATTGTTGTAATTATAAGGCACGAGCGCTTATCATGTTTGTAAGTGAAATATTTGCTTGATTTTTGGATTCCGTTATGGTCATTATGGGCACTCAGCTAAGTGATGTGTCACTGTGCGCATTAAGTACAAAACGCAGTAAAATAAAAAAATATTTAACCTATAGATAGGTATAAGTACAACTTTAATTTAGTATGAAACGAAAAAATTAGAACTTATTATATAATTCTGATAAGGAGAGAAAATAAATAGATCATTTAAGAAATTACTAAGTAAAATAATGCTATTCTGACATAGCAATTCATCATATCTTTGTATATAACGAAACAATCAATCAATTTTTGCCAATAACATTCAATACACCTGCCATCTTGAAAAAATTGCAAAAAGTAAATTAAACATAATGATTACCATAAAAAACCTGTAAAAGTAAAGTTTTAGTGGTTAAAACTATATTAAATTACTTCCTTGACTTAAACTTTAAACTTATATCTAAATATAGTTTGTCCTTTCTGGTAACCTTTTTAGCCGATTTCAAAAAAGGAGGTATACCTTGACATATAACATATATATGTCTATATAATATGATATTATTAAGTTTGAAAAATATTTCAATGTGATGATCTCTTCAGATTTCAGACACGTACTACTTACGCTACATTTCGTAAAATTTTGTAAGTTTATTTATAAATATTTCGTAAACTAAAAGTTATATTGATATGATCTTTTTATATTTAAGCCTAAATTACTTTTTTATTCAGTTTAATTTTCATAATAAAAAAAACCGTAATAAAATTTATACCTTTCTATTGGAAGGGTAAATTGGTACTTTAGGCCAATAGTTCACCTCTGTATAAAGTGTACGAGTATAGAAAGTTGTGAACCAACTGATGGAACTTATAAAGAAACGTTAAGACCCTTGACACTCTGTTATAACATAATCATAGTCCAAGTAAAGGTTTCTTACCTTTTAAAGACAAGCTCTTTACGATTTGTTGCATAATAATAATAGCTAAATTATATATTGTATATAAACATAAAGATTTTTTAAAACCTATAGGCCAGTCGTGGCGCAGTGGCACAAAGTGTGACTTTAAAATCGACTGGTTGTGGGTTCGATCCTCACTCGAGGAGATGAAATATTTACTTAAATTTATATTTCCATTTCTTCGCTCTGAGTTCTGCCACTCAACACGCAATGCCTCCAGAATTCGGCAGAAAGTGGGGAACGGAGTGCCTTATGACACTAGGTTCCCTCTGCCTACCTTGCTGTGTGCGGGATACAGCATGAAGCTGATAAAAAAATATATATATTAAGCAAAAGGTATACAAACTATGGTGGCGTAGTGCACCAAAAGTAGTTAGGTGCACTATATTGGTATAGAGGCGCTAGATAAAGAGAAGTCTCCATTAAAATACCTTATTTGTAGAGATGAGTAGAAGTGGAGTATATATAATCAGCGTAGAATTTCTATAGATACTGTTACTTTCAGTTAATTTCTGCATTCTTTGTTCTGTAACGCTGTGACGTATTTACAAATAAATCCTATTTCTTTCTAATTTCCTTCCCTTTTTTAAATTGAAGCAACCGTGGCGCAACGGAACAGATTCAGACTATACACGCGATGGATGTAAATATCATTCCCAATTCGGAAAATTTATTATTTTCATTAGAAACCTCTGATAATAAATGGCTCCACCCAAAACATAATGTCTCGAATTCAAGTGGAAAGTGGAGAACGGAGTGTCTTGAAGCTAGGCCCTCCTCGTCCGCAAGCTTCATAAGAATTCTAAGCTTTTCAAGTAATAACTAAGTAGTTACAATCAATTGCTGAAGTGAATAATTAATGTTCTTACATTACCATTAAAACTAGATTTACAGCCTCAGGACGAAACTTCGTTGCCTTTTAATCTCTTCATCGATTTTAGAAAGTATCATATAATTTAACACGTTATAGTCAACAATTACAATTAATTGGGAGAAAGTGACGCTGTTGTGGTGCAATTGTAACGTAACATAACGCAAGGGGTTTAGAGGTCGCGGGTTTATATTCAGATTGGTGATTTTTTTTATGATTATGCTAAAATTATAAGTGAAGGTTTGTGAGGTTGCATGTTTGTTCCATTATCACACAAAAACTAGGGAACAGCTTTAGATGAAACCATATAGCACATATATTAAAATAACATATTGGTTATAATTTACGTAGTTTTGTATAATTCGGGTATATTATAAATAAATTAAAGTAGGCGGTAAGTAAATATTTGTTTCTTATTCAAAAACTCTTGATATGGTGCTTTATAATTTTTGTTACATTTTTATTAAAACACATAGGACTA
Organism: Heliconius erato x Heliconius himera; assembly: GCA_013421005.1. NCBI lineage: Eukaryota > Metazoa > Arthropoda > Insecta > Lepidoptera > Nymphalidae > Heliconius > Heliconius erato x Heliconius himera. Next base: position 26,277 of record JAATLQ010033305.1, on the reverse strand, counting down.
GATAGGAGTGCCTAGATATTTTTAAAGAACCTTCAACCGTAATATAAAAATATGCCATTAACCACGTCTTATAATAAATTTATAAAGTAGAACAGTGACTTATCACTAAAATCCTTCTGTAAAAATGACAAAATGCAGCCCTAACACAACCAAGAAAGGCATCACGATCGATATTATTTTCACAGGTGTTTTTCGTTACACTAAACACTGAGAGCAACGACTCTTGCGAATACGTCAACCTTTACACCGCAGTAAAGAAAATATATAAAACATATGGTTCACTTGTTGTAAAATTGATGTTTTTTTATTGATGTTATGATAAGGTTTTTTTAAAAGAAATTTTAGTTTTTTTTACTTTTAAGCATTTATTTTTATTTACATTTTGCAAAGAAATAATTAAACAGTATAATGTGTGTGATAGTGCAATGTCATCTATACTTTCGATGAGCGCTCTAAACTCAGAAACTACTTTTTTTTCCACATAGTATTTTTGTTTATAAGAAGATGTATCTAAAATAAATATCAAAACAAAAGCGGAGATTACCTCGTAAAATTGCGTGAGAACGCGTTCATTGATTCGGTCAAAGATCTCTAAAGGCGAACAGTGATACTATTGTAATTACTAATTGTATGAAACACTTACTATCTATATTTCTTTTATATTTATTTATTTGATATCTTAGTGACATATTATTCTGCTGTTAATTTTTTTATCTACATATATTGCGTAACGGAAAAATTGGATTCGTTTTAATTTAAACCATAATAATCGAAAGCTGTTTTAAGTAAAGTAAATAAAATTTACTGTATTGTTTACAAGACATATATATGCTATTATAATACTTTAATATCTTTTTTTTTGTTCGCGAAAGAGTAAGTCAGAAACTAACGCTGTGCTATGTCTGGCTGATGTAGCTAATAATATACGCTTATAAATATTGGTAGTGACACATTTAAACCACAAAAACCACGTTCAACCTAACCTGAATCACGGTTACGATAATATTAATACACAAATTATATAACACATAATAATACTACATACTAATAATTATGAAATAATAAAGAAAAATCAAGATTTTTTCTTCTTTTAGAATTGCATTAAATCTATGAAAAATATCTAAAAATCTATATATTATTAGTTTTTATAATAAAACATTATCTAAAACACAAGTGTCCATGCAGAAACGACGTAACTGCAATAAATCTATGCAACATTGCTATAGCATGCGGTCGCCGATCGCGAATTACTTTCACTCTATGGGGCGGTGACCGAGCGCGGGGTCGTCGGCCGCGAGCGCGGGAAACATCATACCATTCAGAAAAGCTGGGTGTAAGCCACACGGCCTGCTCTTACCGGGACTCTGGATACAGATTAAAAATATATATTTGTATATAATTATTATGTATATAAATGTTATTTTAAAATTTATTATTTATTGATATATGTAAATTACATTTTTTAAAAATATTAAATAATAAATATTTACTCAATTTTTGCATAATATATTTTATATATTTTTTTTTTAATACAAACTTGCGACATTCAATAAAGGCATCGCTTTATGCCGTAAATTGGTATTAACAGTTTATTACACTGTCATACATAAAATAATACAAAACTGTTTTGTTGTTGTAAAACATTAGCGGGCCCGCTGTCTCGAATTAGAATGAAATTCTGGTCACGTTAAACATACGCCATGTTTACACAGATGCGCGCCGAATCTGTTGCATCACTTCCGTTTGCGTTCCGTTGCAAGCGTAACACGTGCCGACTTTATCTAATTATTAGATTGATTAAATAGTCTACATTAAATGTATTATGTCAATTTATATTTACAATAATGAATTAAGAAATATATTATATTAATAATATTTTTATCTTTATTTTCTGGGATGTCTGCAGGTGTGATCATTGCTATCAATCAAAGAAACAAATACAATATTTTGACGTTTATATTATGTAATACTATTAAATAATATTATTTAACTGATAATCATTAGTGTATTCCTAACCTACTGAGTCTAATTTATAGCGCGTCGTTTAGAGTGAAGTAATACAGAGATAAATATAGCTACGATAAGATGTAGCACGCGCAGACGCTTGCCGGTGCGATAACAGCGGTATACTACATCGGCAACTAGTTTGCAATATTTTATATATTGCAGGTTTCTTTACTACAAAGTGATAGGGATTCGATTCCCGCTCGATGGAATTAATTATTTCCATTTCCTTGTTTTGGCAAATTGACAAAGAGTGACGTTGAGTCCCGCCACTCAACAGACAATTTGTCCAGAAAGCAGCGGAAATTAGGCAATCGAATATGTTAATACTAGGTTCCCTCTGCCTACCCCGTTGTGTGCGGAATACAGCGTGAAGCTAATTTATTTTTATTTTCAAATTATTATTTTAACCAACATGACTTCCGTGATAAGGTTTTAAGTAACCCTTTTTCCATGCGAAATATACAGCAAAGTATGTTTATTTATATATCCAATTAGCAATTTTAAACAAGAATAATTTTTATTGCATTCGATTTTTATGTTTATGCCTCACTTTGTCGAAACGTTCAATAATAAACAAATGAAGTATGTTTTTTCAGTCGAGGATCAACGACCGATGGTCCAAGCACTCCCTGTACCATTTATTTTTATACATTATAAAAGGAAGCAGTTTTCAATTGAATACTTATGTTTGTTTTTATACAAACCTTCTTAACAGATTGTGTGTATACAAATTTCGAGAACTTTCTCATGTACGGTATTTACCATACATACATATATGGTATTTATAAAAGTTTAGAGCATTTGTAATTTTTTTTTCTAAATTCACTTAAACATAATATTTAAAATATTATTTTCTTTTTTTTTTCAAATAAATTTAAATTATACATTTCTATGAATTTATAAACACAAATTTATACTTAAAATTGATACTATAACCAAAAATGTATACAATCCACGACATGAATAATGGAAAGTGACTCCCACTTGTTTCTCTCCGTCAGGTGCGAACTGCGAGACTTTTTTTTATTACACTTCGGGCAATGACCTAACTAGAGGTACGGGGTGCAAAGTTTTTATTGACTATAGCATAGATAAAAAAATACTAAGATAATTAAAAACATTTTTAGATTAAATATCGATTTCTTATTAAATGGTCAATTAATCTAAAATATCTCAAAATCATAAAAAAATCATAGATAAAATTAAAAAAACACATTAGAAATTTTCAGTAAAAAGATATTTCTAGAATTTTCCATTTATCGTATTAGCTACAGATAATTCTATGGGATGTCAGTGACCCATACTTCAGGGCGAGCATTCTTACGTGGAAAGTGCTTATGCAACGGTTGCATACAAAAGTATTTACTTACGTACATTAGATTAAAGATGATTAATTACTATTTGAATATTTAGAGCGCACAATTATATATATATATTAATATTCTGTTTAATCACTAATGTAAATACTAGTGAAAGTTTGATCGCAAGCGATCTGTCAAATAACATACAGATAATAATATTTTTTATTAAAATTAGTAAACATAACAAGAAGAATTTAAAGATTGTATTGAAATAAGTTAAGAACGTCGTGTTTTTTTAAATGTAAAAAAATATAGAATATGTACTTTTTACTAATGTTTTTAGCGACACTACAGTTGCAAATCATCGACCTTTGACACAAGGTGATACAGGGGTTCGATTCTTGCTCGATGGAAAAAATACTTTCATATCCCAGACAATCTTTTGCCTGTGGCTTCATCCGTCTTATCATATTTGAATTAAACGACATACTTAACACGATGTTATATGGGCCAGCCTTCCTTTATCAATTAATCTAAATACCTTACGTAAAAAATATTTTTAAATTTAAACCAGTAGATCCTGAGATTAGCATGTTAAACCAAACATTTCATTCAACTTTATAATATTAGTAAAGATACGATGAGACAGACGGCGTTGTTCCCGTCACCCAACACACAACATCGCAAAACAAACAATAATAGAGACCAGAGTGTCCAATCACTACATCCTTTAACTACCCCACATAATATTAGATATAACAACACAATAGCTAATACAATAAAAAAAAAGTAACATATTAGTAGTAGCAACAGCAGTGTCACTGACCGATGGCTCCAGGGTGCAAGCGTGCGTCCCACTCATGTGGAAAGCGGTTATGCAACACGCGAAAGTAGGTATGGCAATGTATCTCGTTGACATGATGAGTTTACGCTTCAATTATTTGTTTTTTAGATCTCTCTAGATATTAGATATTATGTAAATATCTTTATAGCTACATACTATTTAAAATATCTAAATCATCTATCACGTCGTTTAAATATATATAATTTTTAAGCTTAACGGAGCGTTTTACCTCGTTACCGGAACGAGGAAATGAAAATTTTAAATATTTCACACCCCCGAGTGGGAATAGAACCCACAACCGTCGCGTTTACAATCGCATGCTTGTGCCATGTCCTGCGCCACTACTGTTTCAATCTCAATAATAATAATAATAGCTTTTTTATTATTTAAAGTGGAGGAAGAAGTGTCTTGACATTAGGTTCTTTTTACCTACCCTGTTATATGTCGGATAAAGAAAAAGTAGAAAAATTCTGTTGTGTTACATAATAATTACCTGACCAAGAAAATTCATTACCCCGAGTGAGATTTGAACCCACAGACGTGGCCACCGACGACTAGCTGGACTCTGTTAGGCAAAACGCATAAAACTTACAGAATATTTTATTGGAACTAGAATAATACTAGCTCTTGTTACAAAATCAATTTTCAAATATCGATTTCGATACATCGATGCAATCTTCACTCAAAATCTATTTACAATCGAATACAATCTCGTAATAGTTGGTTGTTGCCAGCTTCCGTAATATAAAACAGTATGGATACTCTAATTAAGCGATGATAAAATCGTTTGTTTCAAATTAGGCTTGAATTACTGTAGCACAGTTTAGTACTTAGAGCAAGCACTAGGCCAGGTGTGCGTTTGGTTGAGTAAGACTTTCTAACCATTTTTGTCAAATAAATAATTGGTCATCGTGACACCGTTGTGGCACAATTGTGTAATGTCTGACTGTATACGTTGCTTGTAGGTTTAATTCCTTATTGGCTGGAAAAAATAAAATATACTTTACTTGGACTACTAAGTAGACAACATGAGACGATTTTTTAATTTATTTTTTATTAATTTAACTCAGACGCAAAGTTTGAGGTAAATTTTTAATGATTAGTAAATAATATGCGGCGCTAAGTTCCGCAACTTCCCGCAACTTAATAATAAGAGAGAGGAGGACAGAATTCACCGATATATCTCTACTGTGAATCTGTAAGAGAAATAAAGAAATAATAATAAAATATTCGACCGTATCACGCAATTGCATGCCAGCCCTATATAAAGTTTGAAACGCACTGCCATTGTTCTGTTATAATAGGTGAAATATACTAGCGATTTTGTAATGGACTGAAGAAGTGAGAGTTTTTGTTTTATTCATTAGAAAATGCACGTTAATTTTAGTTACGGAGATATTTTTATTTCTAATTTCATTTCGATTTGGAGTTTCGAATGTTTGATTAGATAGTTATGTATGAGTAAGACTGACTAGGAGCTATGCTGAGGTCGTGGTGGTGCAGCGACAGTGTAAACGCGACGGTTGTGAGTTTGATACTCGCTAGGGGGAAAAATCTTTTTACTTGATCGCTTCAGTTATAAACAAAGTGCGACATTGATTCCGCCACTCAACACGGAACGGGGAACGGAGTATCTTATCACTAGGTTTCCTCTGCATACCCTGTAATATGCAAGATATAGCGTGAAGGTAAAGAAAATGATAATCAATACAAAAAAAATTAAAAGTTTTATATAAAGATAGACTTAATTGGCCTAAAATGCCACTCATTTTAGGCCAATTAAGTCATACCTTACGTTATTAATTTTTGGTAAAAAATATATAATATTGTTAATGAGAAATACCACAAAAAAGCAGAATAGATAACAAATTTTAATATACAATTTAATAAATCAACGCACAGATACAAAAAATCATAATATGTAATATTTTTATAATAACAGCCCACTGCGCTGCAATAACAGACTGAGACACTGTATCAAGGCTGACAGGTCACGGACGCTATGTTAATACATATTGTTGTTACTGAAGTACATCATGCTAATACAAATATACATTAAATTCTTATTTTATAGTGGGGAAGGGAGTGTCGTAACACTATTTTCCCTCTGCCTACCCTGCTGTGTGCAGGGTGATTTATTTATTTTTTCTCTTCGTTTACTGAATGATTGATAGACAACGCACAGCCTAAATTACGTTGGTTCCTTGGGAAGTTAGATTTCACGAATTTCTATGAAAATGAATATAGAGAAGAATTCTAAAAATATTACAAATTATAATATAAACAATTCGTTCTCTTTAAAAAAAGGCATCAATAAATACAGTTTTACGTTCAATTAAACTTAAAAGTCTTGAATACATATCAAGAAAATAATATATATCCTTTTCCTTATGAGTCAAATAACCGTGAGGCCCAAAATGCGAGACGCTCAAGGTAGTCTGGTGACAGTGTCGCCCTAAGAGCAGCTGTATGACTACAGCGTACACTGTATATAATTAACTTTTTATATATGTATAAAAAACAGTTTCATGATGTATCCCACAAATTGCAGAGAAGGCAGAGGGAACCTACTGCTAAGATAAGTGATCTTAGCAGTAGGTTCCCTCTGCCTTCTCCTACCAATTTTCGAGACATGGTTGATGTTGGCTGGAGAGTTTCGAGTGGGAGAACTAAACGCGACGGTTTGTCTACTACACACGGACGGAGAAATCAAAATAATTTAATTATAACCATTCCTCTGAGTGAAATCAATTCTACATCCAACGCGATAACTCTGTTTTACTGAGCCACGACGGCCGCCATATGTATACAACTGTTAAGGATATATTTGCAAAAAATGTAGTCGGTGAGCAGTATAGTTCCTGAGATTAGCGCGTTTAACCAAAAAGACTCTTCAGTTATATCTTCATAATATTAGTGAAGAGAATATACCCGTAAAATGTTTGCCATAGGTATTTTCTAGAACTTTAAAATAACGTAACATTTCAGCTAACAGGCCAGTCGTGGCGCAGGTGCACAAGTATGTAAACTGAAGACTATAAACGCGACTTGTTGTGGATTGATCAGCACTCGCGGAAAAGAAATATCTATATAAATTTATATTTTCATTTCTTCGCTCTGGTGTCGAGGCAAAGCGCGGCGGTGAATTCCGCCACTCAATACGCAATACCTTCAGTATTCGACGGTAAATGAAAAACGGAGTGTCTTAACACTAGGTTCCCACTGCCTATCCCTGCTGTGTAAATGATACAGCATGAAGCTGATTCAGCTAACAATGAAAGCTCTGTATAACTTACAAAATGCATAAAAAAGTTAATATTGTTTTCACAATCTAAATATCTGCTATAATTTGGTTAAACAAAAATATCCATAGACGTGCTAATAAAACTTTTATAGGCTCTAAACTAAGAAATACGGACGTGTATCGGTTTATGTCAGGCTAGCTTTTGCATTTGACTTTGTTCTCTTTGAATTCGTATTTTTAGGGATTATAATATTAATCTTATATTTTATTTTGCTTCACGCTGTACCCGCATCTTCTAAACGTCGCTTAATTTTCAAAAAATACGGGTTGCGGCAAAATATAGTCTCGGGCGAAATGAATAATTTTGATTTCCTCGCTCTGGTATATAAATTAAGCGCGGCGTTAAACTCCGCAGGGACCGAGACATTTTCTATTTCAAAATATAATACAGATAATAGAAACTAGAAATGTATGTTTGTCTTAATTAGTGTACAGGGGACCAATTGAAGTGAAATTGATACTAATGTTCTGTCATTAGAATGAATTGCTCAAGATCCACTATGTACCATACGAAGTAACTATGTAATTTATCAATATATATTTTTTTGGGTGTTTTTAACTAAAATAAAAAATATTGACTTATCTTTATATGACCTACGCAAAATTACCTAATATATAAAAAAAAGAAGCAGCGAAATATTCGCAAAACAAACAGAATTGAATTTAAACGAGAAACTCTACTTTTTTGTAATCTGTTAACATAATTAAAGAAATTTATATAACACTTATATAGCTATATATATAGGTATAGATATATATGACAACAAAAAGCACTTGTAGATGAAAGCTCTTTTAGCTACCATTACAATTATCAATTAAAACATCAAAAAATATTGAAAATCAATCAAAATGAAGATGGACAAATGAAATGACGTTTCTTTGGCAAAGTAAAAAGATAAGACGGTTATTCCCCTAATTATTTCATTCACACGGTCTCTGCGTCCGCTCGCACGCGTCGAAGCCGCACAAGTGGTTGGGTGGCCTGGGGTTACCAGGCGTATATTTTGCTATGGGATACTCTTTTATATACATGTTTTTACATTGTAATTTATGATAAATATTATGTAGTTAAAGCTCTTACATGCAAAGCTTTATACCTATAATTTGTTACATATGTATGTGCTTATTTAAAAATATAATAAAAAATAAATATAGTATATTTATTTCTTTTTTACTATATAAAAAATAAAAAAGAAGCACCTAAAATCATAACCATTAAGAAAAATACCTTCTTAGTATTAACTAATCATAATATCTATAAAAAAGAGACCATTCGTGACGCAGGAGCACAAACGTCCGACTGTAAACGGAACAAGTTGTAAGTTCGATTACCACTCGAGGAAATGAAATATTTAATATATTCATTTGCTCGCTTTGGTAACGGGGCAAAGCGCGGCGTTGAATTCCACCACTCAGCTCAAAATTCGGCAGAAAATGGAGAACGGAAGTGTCTTAATGGAAACGGAGTGTCTAACTCTGTCTGGCTATGGGTGGGATACAACGTGAAGCTAAAAAAAATAATAACAATCATCTTTCTACACTACATGGTAACCCTATAACCGTTTATCCCGACGGGGGTAACGACCGTCGGTGACACAGAGCCGCGCGTTGAACGGCCTAGACTGACCTCGTGCGTGACCCGGGCACCACCGCCGTACGCATGGAAGGGTTGACTGCCACTGGGCAATGGGCATACTGTTATGTCATTAGTGACGAGTTATGCGGAAAGGGGAATAATGGATTCTTGTCATTTTTTTTTTCTGGAAAAAAAGGAAATAATAGAAATATCGGTTGTTTTTTCCAGATTTATTTTGTATCCCGTATACAGCGGGCTAAGCAAAGAGAACTTAGCATCAATATATTCCGATATTACATTATAATTCGAGACATTGCACTACACCAAAACGGGGAAGACAAAGTAATTCTTTACTGAGAATCAGAAGCGATTCTTTGTAAACCATACACATTTCTCCTCTTTTTATATGCGGGGTAATGAGAAGAACTAAATGTTAAGACCCTTCACTCTCCACCTTCTATGTATTTTAAAAATATTACGCGTCAAGAGGCCTAACTGACCTCGCGTGAGACCCGGGCATCTTTACGTTTGTGTGAGAAGGGTTGACAACCACTATGCATACTGTTATGTCGTTAGTTGCAAGTTATGCGGATATGCAATTGCATAATAAAGAATAAAGTGTTTGCGTTATAGAGAGCGCTTCGACTTATATGTATGGGAAAATAATGACTTTTTAATTTTTTATTTTAAAAATATATTTAAAAAATCCATTGTTTTCTATAATATCCAATTTTTAGGGCTATTATTAAGGTAATGTTATCTATTTAAGTCAGGGGTTTCCAATTTTGTTTTGATTGTATTGTAGGTATAATAATGATAAACTATAATAATCTATTTTAAATATTTTTAAAGTGTTAGTCCACACTTAGGATTTTTCTAAATAAGTATAATAATCTAATTGAAATTTTTATTAAAAAGTCAGTAGGAACAATTTTTGCAGGAAGAAATAATAATATTTTAAGTTAACAAAATAAAAATTATACTTTTATTATTGTGAGTGATTGATTGAAAAAATCCAACTGTATGGGTAGGCAGACTACTGAACTAAGCTGAACAATCCAACTGTAGGCAGCCATGATATCATCTTTACCAATGGCTCACCGCAAAATTTAAAATGATTCTCCATTTAACATGCAAAAAGGAGAGAAGGGATTGCCAGTGTCTTATTGGAAATGGAATGCCTTAACACTTGATTAGGTTCTATGTGCCTATCCTACCTTGTGCAGGATATAGCGATAAGCTAAAACATTAAAATTATTCTCTATATATACTATAATTTTATTTTATGTTCTAACTCTGTCCAGACAAAAAGGCGCATGCAAGGCTCGATGACACCATCGAGCCTTTCATGCCGCTGAAAATTACTCCTGAGAATGAAGTGTGCTTCACTGCCGCCACCTATCTAGTAGTCTACAATATTTCCTTTATTTTATATAATATTAAATCCATGTAGTCTTTTATTAACAATATCTAGTGTTAATTTTATCAATATTTATATTTAAAAAAAAATTTAAATTGCAATTGTCCTGACATTTTAAACCTGATTCACTAAATTCAATATGTTCAATATGTCCAAGTGTGGAATGTGGAATAGGCTTTTTGAAGAATTTTAATATAAAAAAAATATTAATAAATATATATTTTCTTAAAAAAAGAAAAACAACATTTTTTCATCATATAATGTGTGGTAAAGCAAATTGCCACATAGTAATGTTAATAAAATAATCACAGTATAAAAACTTGAATGTTGAATTAAGTACTAATAAAGTTAAATCCTAGCGAATAGAACTACATATATAGAATAGGTTAGATTAGTTAGATAGGTTGTTAAACCATAAAACTACTATTTTCATGCTCCAATTACAGTCAAAATCTCAGATATCTTAGTGTTAATTGTATCTTATTATTGTATTGAGCGACACACAACACGCAATGCTTCCTGAAATTGGCGGAAAGTGGGGAACAGAGTGTCTTAAAAATAGGTTCCCTCTGCCTACCTGTGCTGTGTGCAGGATACAGCGATAAGTTGATTTGATTTTATTTTTTTTTATATTGAGTGATGGAACCTAATGACGCACCACCACAATTTGTTCTCCAGAGTAAAGAGGTCAACCCACAATCATTGCTTACTGTTGGATACTAATGTTTTTCATCACAATGAATTTGATTATTTGCAAACATAGCTATTAAAAAATTTAGGTTCATCAACCATTAGATGACCTCATGCGTAAACTATAAATTACACACACAAAGGGTTAATTGACTCTATTATAGTCTAACTGTAACTAGCCATAAAAACTAATATAACATGCAAACTATTTATGCATTATTGAATTAATGATCTAGTATACTGAGTGCAACAGTTTCAATAAATTGTTTATCAATTTATGCTTTACTTTGTCCTTTTCGTTTCTTTTCGTCTATTTTTATTTAATAACGTAAGTAAATAATTGTAGCTGTCATAATACTTTAAAAAATTTAATCGTAATAATGCGCGAACGGCATAAGATAGTGACAAAAATAAAAACATAACCTCAAAATCGTACCTTCATACTGAGCGAAACGCTGTTTGTTCTTTTCTTGGAGCAAACGCTCTTGTTCTTTTTTCTTCATTTCCTTTTCTTCCTCTCGTTTAAGGACAAGGTTTCGGTGCCCAATAGGAATAATAGAGGTACTTTCATATTTTAAAGTCGCTTCGAACTGTTGTAAGTTGTCGTACAACGGAGCAGTTTTTATGGGAAGTTTGGGTTCGTTTGCATAAAGCGCTTTAATAGGATCAAATTTTGAACTGCAAGCACTAATTTCAGATTCAGAAGACGATTCTGATGACATTTTTAAGTTTTAGATACCTATTTTTTTCGCAACTTGCAAAATATAAGCATTGAATTTGACATCTTGATGTCAAAGTGACAGCTGTATTCCTACTTACGTACATTCAATATACATTATATCTCTTTTTTATGTTTTGTAAAATATTATTTATTTATAACTTTGTACAATTATTTATTCAATTATTTAAGCTATGTTAGGCTAATTAAAAATTGTTTCATTTTATAATATTTTATTTTATTATGTAAAATTAAATTATTCAGTTTATGAAACAAACAAGCGAAGGAATGAATCAAACCTCGAGTTGTTAAACTTGAAACTTGTTTTTATACTGACATTGCATTCTCGATAGATCTCGTGATAGAATGTTGAAGGCTCTTCCTAACTCCAATAATGTATTTAATTACGGCTATTATGAAAGCAATAAAGTGGAATAACGCTGTACATATTTTTTGCAATTATTTTGTTCTTGTAGATTTTTGTCGATTTGATAACAGATGGCGTTATAGGAGAATATTATCAATTGTTTAATGTCAGCAAATGTAAATATTATGTAAAATTACGATGTTTTGCTGATATTTCGAATAAATTAGATATTATCTCGATATGTCGAACTCATTGCCAATGTTGCGATAGTGTACAACAAGGCCGTCATAGTAGCGTGCACTAGGAAGTAAATGAACAAGGTCAACTAGAATTTATCTAATATATAATAGTTGTAACAAATATTTTATTATGTTACTAGAAAAAAAAAAAAAATTGTAAGTTCATTTATTACAATGTAGTATTATTTTTTATAGCAATATTTTTTTTATGTGGAGAGGTAGCCAGGAATTTAGTATGATATTAGTTAAAGTTTAACTACAAATACATTTAAAATTAACGATAATTTACTATAACTGTGAAAAAAACACATAAGTATATAAACTAACATAAATGTTTAAATGAAATGATAAATTATTTTTTTTTAATTATGTTTTCTATTAATTGTACTTACATAAAAAAATATATTTAATATTAAAAAAGAATTTTATTCTTACCACAATAAAATACAAATAGAACCTCTTTAAAATGTAAAGTAAACAGAATGGATCTTGCCGTGTGCCTATTATGTAACGACGCTGGTTGGCATGACAACCGCAAGAGCCGAGTCAACGCACCAGTCACGCCGTGCAAACTCAATTTCACTTTCCAACTTTTCACGATGTAAAATACACTTATAATATAAAAATGGCGGTGCAATATGTAAATTTACAACAAAATCCGTTAAATCGATTCATTGCGCAATCAACTTTCGTAGTTGTGTTTCTATTAAAAGACTCTTCTCACGAATTTTAATTATTCTCCGAGATGATACTATACATTATGTATAGTATTATAGAATTATATATGTGAATTAAACATGAGCATTCTCGCTTATTATACTTTTATATTATCAAATCAATTATATGAATATTGTATAAGTTTATAATTATTTAGTTATGCACCAATCAAAAACCTTTGATCGTTTTTAGAAAACTACTTAAAAATAAAAAATAAATACATTTTAAAATAATTATTTGTACGTAATATCATCGTCTGCCTAAGTCTTACAATATTTGAAATTCCACCTAATATTTGATTGATTGAGTATCTTCGAATAGTTTAAATATACGTTTTTTAAATTTTTATCAAATTATTTTTTTTAATAAAATAATCATTTCAACTGTTACACGACATCATTTTAAATTAAGAATAAATTACAAACATTTTTTATAACATTCTAAGACATTTTTTAAGCAGCCTTCTATATAATCTATCACAAAAAAAAACAACAACACTATGTAATTACAAACAATAATTAATTAAAACAAAGTGAAAGAGAGTAGGAAGTATGAAAACAAAAGTATTTGAGCACATTATAATTGTAGTGAGAGGCTCTGTACAATGAGGTAGCTATGCTTTTTTTATCATATCTTTTGTTTTTTTTTACAAGCATATTTCTTTCCGCGCATTGTCACTGAAAGACATTCTATTGTTTCGCTTCTAGTTGATGACTTCGACGGCTATTATATTTTTTTCAGCATTTCTTCACTATTTTCTATATTAAATTGGGAATGTTATTTATTGCATGAACCTCTTTTAAAATAAATCAAATATGAATTATGTTATTGTTTTATTAATATTGTATTATGTTAGTTAAAGATAGGTATCCTTAATGAAAAGTCGTATATATTAAAACAAATTAATTTGTTTTAATTAATATACACGGGCTGAATTACATAAATAAAGTAAAGCGTAAACGAATGTATTCCAATGTAGAAAGAAATGATGAAGACTAAAATTAAGAAAATAAATAAAAAACTATAACATAATTAACTATAATATAATAAAAACTATAATATAATAGAATATAAGCCAATTTCTTTCATCATTAATTTTAAACGTCCTTTTTTCTATACTTTCAGAGCATAGTGTACGCAGTGGTTGTTGGTGCGGCGCTGCCTCTATGCCGCATCGACGCAGGTTCGACATACACCGGGACGTCGCCAGGTGAACTCGTCACACTACTACTATACTACTATAATATAGTATACTTTATAATTATTATTGGCAAGTATTTACAAAGATCATTGAAAAAAAAACCTTTTTGTTAGAATTTTAAAAACCAACAAAATAATGTTATCTAACTTATAATTTAAATGTCATTTAATTTTGTTAAAAATAGCATCTAACAGATTTTTCAGAAAATCCAGTTTTTGAATTAGGTCACGTTCATTTTAGATATATTAGTATAAGTATGTTAAAGAAAATCGACCAGCTTAGAGAATTTCTAAAAATCAATATGATTTCAATTTAGTGTAATAAAATACAAAAATATACAGTACAATTATTTTATATATAATTGCGTATATCATAATTAGGGCAGATTTTTTGAAATGCGTGAGAGCCTACTCTTTCCGTTTTCACAGGTCATTATTGAAGATAACCGGAGAGCTGGGTGTCAGATAACCTGGCCGGAGCCAGCAGCGACAATACAAAACAATGTGTTCCATTAAGTACCTAATAATAACATAATATATACAAAATACATCGAATAATGTACGGTCCGTCCATAAACTGCCAAACTTTTGAAACGAATTTATTAATTTAGTGTTTATATTCGTTGTGTGAGTGTAACGCCATCTGGCGTGATCGAGGCGAGGTGGCGGGGTCGTCGTCTGTGCCTTTGGCGATGCCATTTATCGAAGACGATTGGTGGCCGGAGAATGAGGGCAGGATGGTCGATCTCTCCAATTGCCTTCAGGTAGGCTGTGGTTTTTTGGTGTTTATAAATGCTTGTTACAGTTGAAATATCTAAGTAGAAGTTGTTGTCTTCGACAATTTTAAATTAATTTTGTAATTGAAACGTTAATAAATGTTAAAATAATGAATTAACGTTAATTATGAAAAAGAATTATCAAAATTGATAATATTTGTTTGTTACATTCTGTTTAGATAGAAAATTGTAATAAATTTTTCAAAAATATTTTTTTAAGATCTTACCGGTTTTGCAGATCTGAGCAAATAGTGATTATTTATTATCAATGCACTTAGCTTGATCGATATAAAATATATGATAAAGCATTGAAATCTCCCCGAGTGAATATCTAACCCACACCCATCACAAATTAGTTGTATTAACAGATACAATAGAGGTCGTAGCGCAGTGGGATACCGCCTGACTAATCCTGCCTGATTATAGCTTCAATCCCCACTCGAAGGAATCACTTTAAATACTTTTCTCCCATAACACTAGGTTTCCTCTGCCTCCCCCTGTAGCTGAGGTAAAAGGCGATAAACGGCTTATTATTATAAACACAATAAAAACCTTATTCTTGTACTACGATGCTTTCTTATTATATTCTAATAATTACAGGACGCGGTAACTGGATCTGGGCAATCAGCGACACAGTTACAGTTACAAATGGCGACGTCTCTGGGGGAAATGTCCCAAGCTGAGCTTTCCAATTTCGTGGGCGGCCTCACTTTGGAGGCTGACGGCTCTGACGCGGCTGATCCTGATGATATTTTGAAGCAATTGGGCGAAACTGCCTTTGACAATTTTGATACGTTCTTCACTGATCTTACTAATTCCACTGCTACGGCGCCGCCTGTTGAAATTAAGGTAGATTTACACTTTATTTGTATAAAAAAGATTATAGAAGTTGCGTTTTAGATGTTATATCAGTAGCAGTTTTAAGCAATTTTATAATACAGTGTATAAAACAGTGGTTCCCAACCAGTGGTCCGCGGACCACCAGTGGTCCGCAGAAGCCCAAATATGGTCCGCGAACGATTTTAATTTTATGACTGGGGATGGTGAGGCGAAGTTTCTGCTTAATTATCACAGTTAATTTTTATTATACCTATATACAAAGTGGTCCCTGCTACCAAGAATGATATAAAAGTGGTCCTTGATCAAGGTTGTGTGTGGTTTATACCAGATAAAACGAAGAAATACACAAATTTAAAATAAGTAAATCAGCTTCACGCTGTATCCCGCACACAGCAGGATAAAGCGTGAAGCTGATTAACAAATTTAAAATACTTATTTTTAAAGCAGATTTTATTAAATTACTTATCTTTTTTTTATTTTTATCTAGAAGTACCAAATCAGGCGCCACTAATAGAAATTCTTATAAATTTCCAGCAAGAGGAGAACAACAACATATCACCAACACATCAACTACAAGGCTACTATCAACAAAATCAGCTAGCCTTACCTAACAACGGGCAACAAAGATTACAACAATTATTAAGATCTGGCACGAATGCAATAAACCATGCTGTGGCCAATAATATAAATAATGGGAGGTATAACATAGCGTCAGCGAATCCATTGCTCGCTGAGAAATTAGCAGCGACATCTAGTGGTATAAAGCAGGAACCAATGAATTCTGAATATACCAGTATGAACTATGGGAGCGCGTCGCCAATGCAGCGGGTGCCGAGTGGAAAGCCTCAGGTGCATGACGCTGGCGGAGGAAAAGGTAAGAATTTTTACAAAAGTTGAATAGATTTTTTTTTATTTTGTAATTATTAAAAAAAATGCCACTATCATTTTATGCAATTAAACGATTGATATGCTAAAGAATGAAGTGATTTTACAGCGACAGCTAGTGTCAAATAGACGAACAACCTGCATTTGTGCAATTTATTAATAGATGGCGCTGTTCGTAAAAGAGCATTCGTTCGCATATTACTACTTAATAACTAAGTTTCACGTTTGTTCAGTAGATGTCGTGCCTAGTCAATAAATACTAAATACCAACATAAAATGGTAAACGAAGCAGTTTTCACTAAATTTACTCTCAATTTCCTGCGGAGGAAGTGTAGGTTTCCTTTCTAGAACCGGCTCTTGCCTATTTATGCCGTCGGCAAACTTTCATTATTAAGAAAATATAGAATTACTTATGTTTATTTAATGGTGGCGTAATGGGATATAATTATGAAGCGATTTGATCAAATATCAAGTGTAATTTTGTATTTTTTATTAAAAAAAATATATTCTATTACTAGCTTCACGCTGTATCCAACACAAAGGACTGTAGGTAGAGGGGACCACTCCGTTCCCTACGCACTATCCGATTATCGAGACATTGTGTACTGATTGGCGAAACACAACGCCGCGCTTTATACTTTCACCAGCCATTTCCACGAAATGATAATAATTCATTCCCCTGAGTGGGGAAACAATCTCAAAAATAATATTCTTCAAAGCTAAGAGATAACTTCTTTATAAAATGTATGAAATCAAATGTTTGTTT
Organism: Heliconius erato x Heliconius himera; assembly: GCA_013421005.1. Taxonomy (NCBI): domain Eukaryota; kingdom Metazoa; phylum Arthropoda; class Insecta; order Lepidoptera; family Nymphalidae; genus Heliconius; species Heliconius erato x Heliconius himera. The sequence continues at coordinate 8,627 of JAATLQ010033305.1, read as the reverse complement.
TTAATACATTTAATATAATATATACACAATTGTAGAAAATAATATAAATTGTGAAAAACATGTTTTGTAGTTGTTTATATTGGCTATTTCAATAACATTTATGTTTCTATATTCATTCCATAAATTTAAAACTAATTTTGCCTGCGATTTTGCGTGCAAATAGTTAAATAAAAGCAATAAATCAGCTTCACGCTGTTACCCGAACACAGCTGTGTAGGAAGAGGGAACCTAGTGTTTTGTCATAATGTCAGACATTATTGTATGTACTGTTTAGAATTGTACAGTTTTTTTGTCCCAGCGATTGACCACTCCCAAATTGTCCCAGAGTATTGAAACTGTCAAAATTGTTTGAATACTTATATCATCACATCGAGACATTTGGACTGATGCGACACTAATTATCGTATCACAATAAATTTTGCAATTAGAGACTCCCTGTATACACTGAGTGTACCATGTATAATGGACAGTGTCGTAGTCCATTCGTACCATAAGAGTTGTGTCTGACACATGACGCAGTCTAAGTGCGGAGTCTACTCTAACAGCAGTTACATTAAAACGATTAACATGATTTTATAATATTATGTACTAGTAGTAGTATATAAGTTCCTTTAACATTAATTTTTGTTTTGACAATCTGTTCCCCACTCTTGGAACATAGTATGTTGAGTGACGGAACTAAACGCCGCACTCTGTCTACCAGCGGAGATAAAAGATCATAATTGAAATATACTCCCTCCGAATGTGTATCGAACCCATAACCGTCGCGTTTGCACTCCGACGCTATTCCACTGAACCACCACGACGTTAATTTTCTTAATTAATTAAGTAAATAACTTTCACATATATTATTAGCTATATAATAACGTCTCATCTCAGTGGTTCATATTAGGTGTGGGTATTAGATACGCGACTAATGCATTTTCCTGACCAACGGCGCCCCGCGGCCGGAAGCGAAAGCTGACTTTCTCTAAATCTATATGAAAACACGCTATACATGTCTCCAGACTTTGCTTAAAATATGCTAAATCATACTATATAATATACAATATAATAATATTATAAATGTGAATATAAGCTTGCTTTGACGCCAATAATATACCCAACTGATTATCATAAAACTTTTTGTACATATATTCTCGGAGGTATTAGGAAGAATATAGGATTTTTTAAAATATATTTTTAAAAATATTAATCTTTGACTATAATATAAAAAAAAATTAAACGAGGGAAGCTGCGTTTTTTCTTTTGCTCAACGATTATTTGTTAACAATAATTATTTAGTAATCAATGTAATAATATCCATACGGAGATACAAACAACATGAATAAGTTGAAATATAATAATCTTGACGTGGCTCGATGAGAACTTATGGCTTAGTGGTCACAGTATTTGGACAGTTTGTAAGAGGCGCGGGCTCGAGTCCCGCTACGGTAATTTTCGTACGATTTCTGAAAATAATTTTGTAGCCTTAGTGTGGAATAAGATTAAAAAATACATTATAAAATATATAATAATATAGACGTAATTGTTGTGAGTGGATTTATATTAATTCCCCTAAGTGGGTACTTAGGGGAATTAATATATACTATTTATAATTTAGGACATAAAGCGCGAGGTTAAGTTCCGCCAATCAGCTCACAATGTCTCCATAATGGGACGGAAAGTCACTTAACACTAAGTTTATGAAGCTGCTTTTCATATAAAATTATATTGTTTTTGTTAAATTAAGTAAATGACTTCGACGTAGCGCAATTAGAAAGTACTTATCATTCTCACATGCTTGTTAATATTTTTTTCTTCTATTCAACATTATAGGACAATGTGTGGCGTTAAACTACTGTCCCGTAATGTTTCCAATACAAAAAAACAAAGAACGATATGACTTTTTTAGTAAAAAAAGAAATCCCATTAACTTATTAATTATAAGTGCCACTTCATTTTTACATTGCTTTTGTCAAAGACCGACGCCACTCGACTGGTAAATCTCTAGAGATAAAATATGTTTTAAGTTTACAGAATCTAGTTGTTTTTTTGTATGCGGAAATGGTTTATCGGCTAGGCAATACGTCTTGTATTAAAAAATAAAATAATATTTTATAACTTATTTTAAAAAAATGAAGCCGTTGTGGCACATGATCATAAGCGTTTGAAGTGCGTGGTGTAGAGTAGTGGATTCGATATTCAATCAGGGGATTAAAATATTTCATTTTCGTAGCTCCGGCAACGAGGCAAAGGCTCCGGCATGGCGTTGAGCTAGTTTCATTTAACATACAGTGCCTCCAGATTTCAACAGAAAATAGGGAACTGTAGTATCTTAATGGAAACGAATTGTCTTTACACTAGATTCCCAGGTTCCCTCTACCTACCCTGCTATGTACAGAGTAAAGCGGCGTGAAACTAAAAAATGTACCTATAATTGTCCATATTACACCATAATAGTACAAACAGGCAAAGTTCCAAAACAGAAACCAATAGACCAAATACAATATAAACATTTGAAAATTTAAAAGGAAAAAAATATTTTTCATCATCTAACAGGAATGTTATTGTTACAATAAAATTTCCTAGTAATAAATTTGTTATATACTTATTACATGAAATATAATATAGGACAGCGTGTCAAGGTGTCACCGTCATGCCCCCATTTCGACACTGACGTCATTTTAGAGCCAATTTGAAGTTCAAATTAGGCATAAGTATAATATAACCTAGATTTTGTTACTATTTTTAATCCTTTGATTGATAGCTTGTTTAGGGACTGTTTTATTTGTTTTTTTTTGGATTGGAAAGGCTGTTACAAAAGAAAAAAATAAACAGCTTCACGCTTTTTACCGATATAATAGAGAAGATTAAAAGAGGAGCTAGTGTCAAAACACTCAGTTAGCGACTATCTGCCCCGATTCAAGATTTTGTGTGTTGAGTGTGTTGAACGCCGCGATTCGTCTTACCAGAGCGATGAAACGAAAATATTGAATTGCTCGTAATGGAGATCGAACTAAGAATTTTTGTGTCACGCTACGATAGCAAATATTTTTTTTTAAAGATATTTATGGTTTAATCATGATTATACGTCTTATTGTCTATTATTATCATCTTTCCTTTTGTCAACATTGTTTTTTAAACAAAAACAAAAGAACGTTACTTGAGGCCCACACAGTACAGCTTGTAATTGTAAATGCGACGGTAGTTGGTTCCTACGAGTCTTTGGCGTTGAGTTCCTCCACGCAAAACGCAACGTCTCGAAAGTTGGGCGAAAAGTGGAGAACGAAGTGTAATAAAACTAGGCTCCCTCTGCATATCTTGCTATATGGAATACAGCGTGAAGCTTTAAAAAAAAACATTTCATCTAATAATATACATACGAAATGGATGTGGAAAGGCATATTGCTGCCGGTAACAAGGTTAACGGAGCCTTAGCTGCATTGATGAGACGGCGAAACTTCAGCACAGCTGCGCGTTTGGCCGTACACAATGCAGTGTTGGTACCGACACTGTTATATGGCAGCGAAACGTGGGTATTACAGAAGAAGAATGAAAGAAAGATGAATGCCGTGGAGATGTCATCTCCTAATAGGATATGCGATCTCCTAATAGGATATGTGGAGTCAGCTTAGCTGGCAATGGCAAAAAAGATTTATGATGGAAAAGTGAGTGGTAAAAGAGGTAGATCTCGGTTGATCTTCGAAAACTGAAGGATGGTCACGTAAAAAACCCCCGGAGAGCATATATGAAGAGGTTGATGACAGTGGACGAGGCGAAAAACGTTTGGCGCTCCGTTCTCTCTGACTATTCCGCTAAATAAAGAGTGAAGCTAAGTTAAGTCAAGTTAATACTGTAGGCATGTCGCAACAATGTAAGGATCACACACACGAATTAACATACATACTACCATACATATAACATAGTTATTAAAAACAGGACGCAAATAAGGAAAGCTACTATTTTCCCTATTAAATTGAATAAATAAATTATATTAATCGTTTACTCTACCGAAGCGTAGGATCCATCTTGTAGGCTTTTGCTGCGGCGTTATAATAATATCTTTTAAAAATGAAACGCGAACAACAGACAGACAAAAATTTACAAAATTATGTGTTTGACTTCTGTAACTTATATAAAGATTAAAGATCCCTAAAAGTATTTATTTTTATTTTATATTCAATATATAGATTTGACTTGTTTTATTACATATTTTATTAATTAAACACGTACTAAGTTATTGGGTTTCTCCTACTACTTACGTGTTTAATCAAAACGTAAAACCTAAATGATAATTATTGATCATAACTTATTGTGAATCATTCATTTTTGATACTAATAATATAAACATGACAACTAATTCGGATTTCCAGTAGCTTCCTCAACCTATATTATATCGTTAAACCTTAATAATATTGTTAAATTTTTCCGCACTTTATTGCACTTTGTTATATATTATAGATGAAAATAAGTATATTATAAATTTCGAAATATTACGTGTTGAGAAGCGGAACTCAACGCCGCGGTGTCTTTATTATATTTACATTTACTATTAATACTTTACTACACTAATAGATTAACTATTAACAGAGCGAGGAAATGAAAATATAAATTTTAATCAATAGTCTAGTCTATTCTAAATACTAGTAAATTTGTGTAAATAGTAAATGTTTATTTCATTTATAATAATTTCATTGTAAACCACAAATATAAGTAGGTATAGATATTATAGAAAAACCAGGAATAATATTATTTTTGCTTTGTTTATGAATTACTTGTAGTAAATAAATGAATGGGCGTGAATCATCTATCTATCATAGTGGTTAGTGTTTTAGTATTGTAGCTATTTATTTATTTATCTACAGCTATTATTATAGTCTGACCCGTCCGTCCGTCTGTTCGTCTTGGCGCAGGGGCACAAGCGTGCAACTATAAATGAGACGGCTGTGGGTTTGATGCCCGCTTGGGGCAATAAAATATTAAAAAAAAATATTTTCTCGCTTTTGTAACGAGGCAAAATACAGCTGTGATTTCTGCCATGCAATACCTCAAGAATTCGCCGGAAAGTGTAGAACGGAAGCGTCTTAATGGAGAAGGGAGTGTCTTAACAATGAGTTTCCAGGTCTCTTCTGCCTACCCTGCCATAGGATGCAACGTGAACCTAAAAAACCTATAATTCAAAGCTCTTGGGATTGGGGAGAGTAGAGTACCAAAATTTATTTGGATTTATTGGATATTTTATATTGGATTTCTCGATATTCCTACGGGAATTTACATTTTACCTCTTAAAGCCTATGCATAATAGTTTACGTAAAGAGAACGGAGAGTCTTAGCACTTGATTCCATCTGTCGATTCCGCAAAATAAAAGATAGAACGTAAGTTGAAGAAACTTTATTATAAAATAACAAAGGAACAGCAGATTACTACTAAAATATATAAAAAAAAATCCACCATGATGCTACAGTTTACACAACATATGTGTCTTATCGCATTGTTAGTGTTGGTGTCATAGTGAAAATACCCATTTTATGTCGAGTATCGATTTACGTCACCAAATGTGGAAGTTTTACCTGAATCCTGTTTGTCATTATTTTGATTCATTTTTAACATTAAATTAGACATATTACACCTACCGCATTAATAAAATTAAATGAAATGCACGAGTGAATTCCCCTAAGTGGGGATCGAACCCACAACCATATAGAACGAAGAAATGTAACAGTGGGCCACAACGGAAGTTATTATGAAAATTATTACGTCGAAAGGCTATTATGTCTAGAAGGGTATCTTCAGGCATCTGAAGAAAGTGAATGTTAAGTGATAGATTTCTCCATTTCGATTTGTTTATGTATTCAATGTGAAAAATTTGAACTTTAATTATAAATAAGAACTTTAACGTAGGGCTGGAAACATTAATCATTTCTAACTAAGCACTTCTCAACAGGTATAAAAGGCGTCCCAATTCCATATTTATTAACAATATATTTTTTGGTAACAATATCATATAGCTTTAGGTCGACACCATCTGACTAAAAATGCGATGGTCGTGGGTTCGATCCCCACCCGAAATCACGCAATATCTTTTAAAATTAGAGGGAAAGTGGGGGAAGGAATGTCTTAACAATAGATTCCCTCTGCTGATGCGGGATACAACGTGAAACTGCTACAAAATCTTATCGTATACAGCATTGATTCAATATATAGAATCGTGTAGAATTTCGAAGCATCCGCAATCCAGTGCAACGCAGCCGTGACCTGGATAGCGCGTGCGCATATAGTTATGTCACACGAGACGAAGTATGCTTCACTTCACTTATTTAAGTTTTTTTTGTCCAAAAAATCTTTATTTTCTTAAATCTTTATTGGTAAAAGCTCTCTGTCTGAGTACACTACGTGCGGTACGATAGGTGGAGGAAACCTAATGGTAAGACACCCCCCCCAATTTTCGAGACATTGCGTCACAGTTACGTGTGTGACAAACCTCAACTTCGTGTGTTACGTTGTTTTGAGTGAAGAAATGAAAATTGATCATTCCCCATTCCCCATTTTATTTTATGAATAAACATTAATTTTGTCTTTACTTTCAAACAAAAATTACGAATTTAACATGAAATGCATTCCCGGTGAGTGCATTTCTGGCTAAATGTTTGGCTTAAAATATATAGGAAATGACAGACATATTTAAGCAAATTTATAAAGAAAAATATTAATCAGGATTGTTTACTACTAAAATATATTAATTTTATTTCAGATGACGTCATAGTAACGGAGTTAACAAATCTCTGAATATACATACAATAATTATGAGTCGATCGAAAGCTAGTTACAATGTACTAGGAAAATGTTGACACCCAAAAAAAAATTATAAAAACTAGATAATAACGCGGCGTTTAATTATGTTATATAATAATAGAAATAGGAAAAGAATATAAAAATAAGGAACGAAAAGAATATAAAAATAATAATAGATATGAAAAAAATCTAGTAGAGCATATTTCGGTCATAGAATTACGCGCAAAAGATACGAGCTACTAGGATACACTCAATGCGTTGAGTTACAAACGTTTTCAATTTACATGATAAAATAATTTGAGGCTATTTTGTATAAAATATAGATATTTGTGTATCAGAACTAGATATTTCTAGTGGTTTTACTTGTAATTTCTTTTTTATCCTCCTTTTGCAATTGATATATAACATGATATAAATAAATCGCCATAATGTGGCTTCGATTCCCGTTCGGGTGAATAATTAAATATATATTTTTAAAATTTTTCCTACCCGTTCTGTTAGTGAAAGTAAGTCGTTGTGTTACGCGATACATTAAACTTTGAGAGACGGTACTCAACGCCGCATAGCTAAATCAATTCACTAAAACATTTTAAAGCAAATATGAAAAATAAAATAATCTAAACTATATTTAAAATTCACTACATCGAGTAAAATAGAGTGTTACAGGAAAATGGTTCGCCAACAACCGTTAACGCATTTCAAGGCGACACGCCCATGCAGCTTGCAAAATTGAACGATGAAATTAACATCTCTCGCACGAATAAAATTATTGATTTGCAAATAATATTAAATATATATATTATTTTCAAAGTTGATTTGAATATAATGATAATTTATTATTTAATTAATAAATATTTATTATTTTCTTTTTTTGGCTACACGCTATATTCCGCATATAATAGGGTAAGCAGAGAAAAACTTACGTCTCGTCCAAATTTCGAAACATTATGTGTGTGACGGAACTTAACGCCACGATTTGTCTTGTTATTAGGAAATGAATATAATTAATTTCCCCGAGTTGAATTCAAACTTATACACGTCGCGTATACGTTCACACGCTGCGCCATCAACTTTAAATTTTAATAAATACTTCTAAGTTTAATATTTATAAATATAAAAAAAAAACATCTAAATCAAAATATTATTTCAAACTCAATCCAAGTCAGTCCGGGCTGGTAGCTAAGTAAGTACGGTAAGTAAATTCAAAGGCCTCCCTCCAATGAGAGAAACGCTCCACTATTTAACTGACAACGTATGGAAATAGTTCAATGACTGCATTAAAGGGCAGGATTCGAACGTGAGCCGTTATGGCCATAACTGAATATACATTTGAAATATATAAGGCACGGATAGAAGATCGTTTTTTTAAGCTTTTATTTTTTTTTACCTCATTCTTTATTAGGTATACAGAGGCCGTTCGATTCCCATTCGAGGGTATGTGTTATTTTAGTTTCTTCGCTCTGGTAAACACCAAGTGCATTGAGTTCCACAAGTCAACTTGCGATGTCATCAAAATTGGGTGAATAGTGAAATATGGAGTGTTAAACACTGTGTTTCTTCAGCTTATTCTGCTATATGTGTGAAGTTTTAATGAAACAAGTGGGGAACGGAGTGTCTTAACACTAGGTTCCCTTTGTCTATCCTACTATGTGCGGGATACAGCGTGAAGCCTGATTTATTTTATTTAATGAAATGTAAGGAAAAATATTGAATTTACATTTAGGTACAAAATTTTATCATAACTTCGATTTGAATATGAATTGCTGTTTCAAAACAGTCGAACCCTTAAATAGAGTTCTGCTTAGAAAGATGGGTGAAAACTAAAATCATTAAAATTAATGACACTGTGACC
>JAATLQ010033303.1:0-17314 GCA_013421005.1 Heliconius erato x Heliconius himera | reverse complement strand
GATTTTTCTCCAGTTGCTTAATCATTATTCTACACTAATCGTCATTGTCCGATTTAACACATTTTTTAAAAATTCCATTTATAAAATAAATAGGGGTTGTTCATAGATGCCACTTCAATAAACGTGTATTATAATGTCCAAGCTTACATCTCACAGCAAAATTACGGCTTTACACGCTGGTTTTAAAAATTACACTTTTTTTGGTTAAAAATAACATTTTTAGGAGAACAGCCCATGTACGAGTGAGTGTATAAAATATATTTTTTTGCTTCACACTCTATTCCGCATATAGTATGGTAGGCAGAGGGAACCTGGGTAATTAGTGTTAAGACACTCTGTTCCCATTGAGACACTTCTATCTTTATTTCACGACACTTTCTATTTTCCACCGAATTCTGGTGGTATTGTGTTTTGAGTGGCAGTATTAAACTGCGCGCTATGCCTTGTTATCAGAGCGAGGAAATGAAAATCAAATATTTAATTTCCTCCAGTGGAAATCGAACCCACAACCTATTGCGTTTACAACCCCACACTTGTGACCCTGAGCCACAACTGTCCTCAATAAAGCATTTTGTAATAAAAGCTTTTATTTCGAAAAGACTCTTTTTTTAGACAATAATTTTTGTATACAGAAATCTAACTATATTTAGCTGCGACAAATGTACGATTATAATATAACTATTGAAAATAGAAACAGAAAATTTACATAAACCTGAAAAACTTTCTATTCTGAGTCGATACTCTCTACTCTCTCTACTTAAGAACTTACTTATTGATGTAAACAAAAATATAAAAAATATTGACAATAAAAGAATTTCAATGAAACATTTACTTAAATTTATATATTCATTTCTTCACTCTGGTGTCGAGGCACTCAACACGCAATGCCTCCAAAATTCGGCAGAAAGTGGGGAACGGAGTGTCTTAACACTAGGTTCCCTCTGCCTACCCTGCTGTGTGCGGGATACAGCGTGAAGCTAATTTAATTTAATTTAATTTTTTTTTTTAAAGAATTTCATTTCGCTTTTATAAAATCATAAATGCCAACACTTTACTAATAATGGAATTTAAGATGTTAGCAAATCTATTTATACCAAATCGTGCCTGATGTTATGTGTATGCACCAGGCATGATTTGGTTGTGTGGTGTATGAAATTTAGCATATTTATTTTAAAAAAAATAAATTAAATTAGCTTTAATTTTTGTATCCCGCATACAGCAGGGTAGGCAGAGGGGACCTAGTGTTAAGACACTCCGTTCCCCACTTTCTGCCGAATTCTGAAGGCATTGCGTGTTGAGTGCCTCGACACCAGAGTGAAGAAATGAATATATAAATTTAAGTAAATGTTTCATCTCCTCGAGTGGGGATCGAACCCACATTTATAGTCACACTTTGTGCCACTGCGCCACGACTGGCCTCATATTTATTTTAAGAACTTACATTTATCCGTTATAAGAACTAATAGAATATTTTATTGTTTTTATCTTAGTGTATTTTATGATAGCCATTACTATATGTATATCTTTCGTTCGTCTGCAAAAATAAAACGACCCCCGCATACATTACTTTGGTAGAGCGTGAGCTTTAGCTATAGTTACTTAGAGTTAAGTAGAATTCTGTGTTAGTAGAGCCCCGTTTAGAGTTTCGTATCTCAAAAACAAAAACAGAATCCTTATACGACCACTGTATCTGTCTATCTGTTCGTCGGAAGGTATGAAGCGAAAATTAATATGAAATATTCAGGTCCTTGGGGCATAGAAAAAAATAAACTTCTAATCAATCTAATTCAATTCTAATTAATAATCAAAATCTATAGGATACTTCCCGCTGACCTAGAATTATGAAATTTGTTAAGAAGTGAAAACATATAGAACAAATAATGGGAAATGCACAAAAATTTAAAATTCACTCAAAAAAAACATTACCAACTTATATTTGTAGTTAATTTTATACAAAATCAGTACATACATCAGCTGTACATCTTGTAAAATCGGCAAACTTAAGTTTGTCGATTTTGCAAGTTGTACATTTGGTGGTGCACTTCCAGTCGATATACAATTACGAAACTGGTACAGAACCTTCGGTGGGTAAGTCCTATTGGCACTTGATCAATTTTTATTTATCTATTAATATAACTTCTAAAAAAAATATTTGGGTTTAAAATACATATAATATATGACTGCAAATACCCATCGCTTGTGACTTACTAATATTATATTAAAATATTTTACAATTGGGTAAGTCAAGAAAATATTTCCATATTCATTCATTCAAAAATAAATTATAAAACAAATCCATCTCTATCAAATAGTAGAATTATACGTGGACAGAATATACCAAATTGTATCAATGATTTATGTGCCAGACTGTGTCTACGTAGACAGCCGCAGCTTGCTGCATTTGCGTAAATTAATTTATTAATCAATTTAATTTTCATTAAAAATTATTTAAATTTACTAAAATTTTAATAAAAAGTCAAAAAGGTACGGGGTAACGAAGGTCAGGTCACATTTAATACTTTACAACGTTGACCTTTGGCGGTTACTAAAATTATACTAGTATTTTAAATAATAATATTAGTTTTTTTTAAATAGCGATGGGCATTTTCAATACATATAATAATGGAAAAAATGTATTAGCCACAATAATATTTATTTTAATTTACATAATTTCTTGACATTTTGTTAGCATGCTCGACGTCGATGTAGAGTCCGTCTAGGATAATATTAGACGGATTTATAATATTCCTTCAGTCTTCTATCATTATATAATTTTGTAAATACCTTTTGTTAAGAAATATCTTTTGAAAAATTCCGCCGAATTTTTCAAGGCATTGCGTGTCGAGTTGCGGAACTCAACGCCGGGCTCTTTGCCTTGGTGCCAGAGCGATGAAATGTAAATTATATAAGCTATAATAATTCATTCCCTCAAGTGGAGATCAAACCCACAACCGTCGCGTTACAGTCACAGAATTGTGCCCCTGCGCCACGACGGTCTCATTTTGTAAGTATACACACAATTATCATTTTCTAATGGATGTATTCCTTACACTTTCTCAAAGATATGATTTTAATCTGAAGTATTATTTATATATAAGTTATGATATAATATTATTATACATTTATTTACAGACATATATTATTATACATTTATTAACAACAATTTCTTTTAATATTATATGACTACAACTTTACATATGCTGCTGCCATCTAGGAAACATGAGAAAATCAAAAGCCCTCTATAAAATTTTACAAAACGAAGCAAGTTAAATTGCTCTTAAATGACATTAGACGTTTTGTAGACGGTTCCATAGATGTCGCTGAAAAGCAATAAAATATCAATTCGGTTATTTCCTTTTTTATTACCACAATAAATATGTAACTTTCCAATTAAATTTATTAATAACTAGTAAATTATATGGTATTACTTAATTTCCTTTATAGGACAGAAACAATTGAAAGGATACTCATTGCTTGAAATACCTACTATACCAATATGTTTCACAGACATATTACTAGTATAATGAACTTCCAAAGACCATAATATTACAGATATATAGGCTTAATTATATTTTATCTAATTTGTTAACTAGACATGTGATATTGACTAGCACTCAAAGTCCAAATGATGAAAACACTGCAAGTATCAAAAAATAACACCTAACTACCTATCTAACTACACTAACTTTTTAAATTATAATTGATGTTATTTATTAGCTTTCGTTTTATTAAAATATCATCTACAGTCACCAAATTAACATTTAGTTTAATTTAAAACAAAATCACAGATATAAAAAATATCTTAGACAATGACTTTTTCTGATGAAGAACAGTACCCCACCACATTATGACACATGAAACATGATATTTGAAATACACACTAATAAGTAATTCGTTTTAATTATACCACAAAGTATACTTAAAAGATCTATGTACATAAATACTCTAAGCTACATTTTCTTTTATTTATTTTGTTCGGAACACATTGCGTGTGGCGTACGGTTAGTAGCGGAACTCAACGCCGCCCTTTGCCTCGTTACCACAAAGGAAAATTTTAAGCTAGTATTATCTTGTACGTACTATACGTAATAGAAAGTCAATTTCAAATTTAATCTTTGAATAAAGATGGAAAGATGTTTTAAAAAGTTTTTTACTATGCATTGTCAACCAACTTAACTTAACCACAATCTCAATTATCATTATTATTCTAGAGTACTTGTACTAACTTCATAATATTTTATAATGTTGTAGTACTTAATAGAATATTACAGTAAATAGTAGCATCTGATTAAATTGTTAAGTTTACGTTTGATTTGTGAAATCAGACCATACTATATACAGATAGCGAAGTAATATTGAAGTACGGATTCTCGAAATACGCGAATACAAAGAATGAGTAGTACAAATAATACATATATTTTTAATTAAAAAATACTCGCGCGATAATTTTGACTCTACATTATATTAGGGAATAACGATGTAAATAATACCTTAGACAATCGATATTTGTATACATTTATTTAGTTAAATAGTTTAGCCCTTTTATAATGATAATTAAAATGAATATTAATGTATAGAAAAGAGATTTAGGAAAGACTTTATATCATGATTTCATTATTTCACTTAAAAAACAAGGATGATTTCGTCTTTACAGTTTTCTGTATGTATTTAATATTTTTAAAGTCTTGACTAATTGACTAATTGACTTTCCATTACAGACCAGAGGCAGACTGTGCATTTCATCATCTATTCTCATAGTCAACAGGAACCAGAATAAAATAATTTAATGATGGCAACCTCTGCTTGCGGCAGTTATTTTAGAGGCAACCATGTGTTATAGTGTTGGAAAAAGAATAAGCTTTAATTTGATATATAAGTCACTTAAAAAATAACATGAGTGCAAATTATTAACATTAAGCGACCTGTTTAAACCTCGAGTTGCGGCAGATTGAGAGCTGGCAACCATTGTTTTTCCAATCCCTTACGCGATTTTCTTTCAAATGATGTTGGATACACATAAAAAACATGTGAATGCAAGTTTTCAGCAACAAAGCATTACCATAAATTTAATCAAAGGTGAGTGCGGCACGATTTTTCTAGGCAACCCTAGTGTAATCTATTCTACTATCATGCATCATTCTTAATAAGTTCATTAAAAAACAGATACCTGCAGAATACATTTTAGAAAACGTATAAAAATTTGAACGCGGGTTTAAATGCCGCTACGTGATTTTTTTTTATAGATTTTCTAAGAAGTATTTTTCTACTTTCTATTTCTATTTTTCACATTTTAAAATTGTTAAAAATAACTGCAGGCTTATGCACTGGGATCTCGATCTAGTAGAACTTACGTTTATGTACTACGACACCGAAGAGTATCAATATGTCTCAAGGCTGCGGCCGCATATTGAACTAGGTTACGTTTGCTACTTTGTTACCTGTACGCATCTCCTGGATATAATAAAACAGTCAAAAAAGAAGCTAGTACTAGTATAAACATCTCTGTTCTCCACTTTCAGCCCAATTTTGAGAGGCCAATGCCGCGCTTTGTCTGACAAAGGAAAATATTTACAATAAAATATCATCATTCCAACCAAACCCAAAACTTTTAGTGAAATATTCTTAAATTTTTCTAGCTATATACGTAAAAAAATTTAAAATTTTGTCGTTTCTCAAGTTACATATTTAAATAACAATAGTCTCTATACCTATTATGAATTACACCTTAAAAATCACGATCGCTAACAACTAAACTTTAATAGTAATCACATAGATTCTCTTGTCCGAATTGTGCTTTTGTAGATTGTTGGCTTTATAAACATGTGCTGTTAAATTAAATCATGTATATGACACAGTGCCCTTGTTACGCTTTAAACAAGCTGAGATTGTCTAAACCACAATTTAGAATGTAATATAATACGAATATACTCATATATTTAAGATACAAAAAAAATAGTCTATCTACAGATACTAGTATAATGATGTAGGAAGTAGTATATTATTCTGGCATAGCAGAGTAGACGGGGTTAACCTAATGTCAAGACACTCCGCTTTCCGTCAGATTTCAAAACATTTCAAGACGAATGAAGAAAATCTGAAATGCCACGCTGGTGTAACCCGCATGTAGCATAGTAGTCAAAGGGAATCTAGTGTTAAAACACTCACGTCCTTGCAATCTTTAAGTCATTGGATGTTGAGTGGCGGACCTCAACGCTGTGCAAGAACTTGTTGCAAGAGCGAAAAAATAAACATAAATCCTTCCTCCGATTGGGAATCGAACCCACAACCTATCGCGATTACAGTCACACGAATGTGTCCCTGCGCCACGACTGGCCTCAAATTACTCTATATAATAACTCTATGCATATTTTATAGTAAGGATTAGTTACGCCAATTTCTATAGTACCTAATTAATAGAACGACCAATCAAGAGTAGATTAAATCAATCGAGGAGTTATAGTCTATGTCCTTGTAACATCTCGAATAATTTTCTAATTCAGCGTACAAAATTTAATGATAATTTAGCCAACTTAAATAATTGGTAGATATGTGTTACGGATAAACTGTCAAGTTAAATTCACATGACCGTAAGAATCCCCTCAAGCCACACGCGTCGGCTTACCTGTGAACTGTGAAACTTAATATATCCATTGGCCCCAATAAAGTGAAGTGAAAATGTTCATAGAAGATAAATTTAGTTATATCTAGATAATATATTTTTAAAAGTTTAGATTTTTCATATAAAATATTGAAAAAAATGAGTGCCAAATATGGGGCAACTAATAATGATGATATAGTGGTCAACGGTAGTAAGGCTACCATTTATAAGGAAATTGACGTGAGGTAATGTACTTATATTATATTGCTGAAAACTAACAATTTGTGTAGTGACTACACTGTAGTGGCCGTACAATACGCAATTTAGCCAATTTGACACACACGATAGATAAGTACAGCACAAAAGGAGCATTGTTAAGATTATTAGGAAATAACATCTTCCTGCACTTAAATAGACGAAATCGCATGACATCTATAAAAAACCGGTCAATTGTGAGTTGGACTCCTCCACCGAGGTATCCCTACTAATTTCAGGATTGTAGGTCAACGGGAAGTAGAACTTATAAAAGTTGACAAACTGCGGGACTTAAGTCTGCGGGCGTATGCCCATTATTTTGTATGAATTAAATTACAATTATAAGTTTGTAATAGTTTGTTTTAGTAATATAAATATAAATTTGTTTTTTTTTTGGAATTTTTCCTTTATTTGTACTGCAAGTTGTCACTTTTAGAAAAAAATCATAATTGTAAGTATACAGTAAATCAGATGCGTTGGGGGTTATTATTACACCCGCTCACTTCCCCCTCCCTCTCTTTTCGCCTGGGGACCGTAAACTTGAATATTTAAATTTAATTTTAGCTTGATACCTACACACGATCTCAATATTAAAGTACTTTTATCTCTAAAATATTTTGTTTCATTCGCTACATAAATAAAATGGAAAAATATCTATATTCAAAAAAGTGGAGACTAACAATATGTTGCAACTATTCAAAATTGTAAAAGACTTACTTGTTTTACCTATATACCTACTTGAATGAGTTGTTGTCACCTTTTTACTTAATCCCTTTACTTGTGTCTCACGTTGGTTAAGGTACATGTATTATTTATATTTATATACAAATTATATCCTATCCTGAGTAGGGAACACAGGTTTGTTAACTTTATAATTCAACTAAGTAGGTATATTATAAAATTCAATTGATTTTTCAGAAAAAAAAATTTTGTATTTTCTTACTACTTTTATAAACTCTAAAATACCATAAAATTAAACTAAAATAAAGACTCATAATAGTTACTTTAAAAATAATCATAAAAACCTATTATACTTTCAGTATTCCATTCAGACGACGACGATGGTGGAAATTAAATCAAAACCTTCTCTACGGACTCGGCCACATGTACAACGATCTCTGCGCAGCCATGTGGTTCTCCTATATGATGTTGTTCTTTCAAGCGGTACTTGAAATGAGAGCCGTTGTATCCGGAGCTATGATGCTTTTAGGTGATTCTTTTTGTTCTATGCTTCCATTTCACATATTTTCTTTAAGAAAAGCCAGAGGATAATCTGGTCACTCAGTTATTCATTTTTATTTATTATTTGAGGAGAGTCATGGCGCAGAGGCACAAAGTGTGACTGTAAAACCGGCTGATTGTGGGTTCGATCCCCACTCGAGGAGATGAAATATTTATTTAGATTTATACTTCCATTTCTTCGCTCTGGTGTCGAGTCAAAGGGCGGCGTTGAGTTCCGCCACTCAACACGCAATGCCTCCAGAATTCGGCGGATTTTTAAATATGCCTTCATTGAGTCATATTTTGAATTCAAATATTTGACTGCTATTGAATTACAGCGTCAGTTCATTGATACTGTGTAACTTTATACGCCCTACCTGTCGTCGTGCTTTTTGGACATGTTTGACTAATACTATTTTCTAATCGCAATTAATTTAATAGGTAGGTGTATTTTATTTATTTTAAAGTAGATTTATCGACATAATAAATAAAATAGCTTCACGATGTATCCCGCATACAGCAGGGTAACCTAGTGCAGTGGCGTAGCTGGGGGGGTGCGAGCGGTGCAGTCGCACCGGGCAACAAAAGGAAAGGGGCAACAAAGTCTACGATCAATTTTTCTAATTTTTTTTCAATCAAGAATCAAGAAATGTACAAGAAAAATAAGAGAATAATAATGAAAAATACAATCTCGCTATCATGTCAATTGACCATGAACTAGTCGCTATTATTGATTTTGAAAATGTGATTAATGACTTTGCTAGTCAAAAAGCGCGTAATGTCCGTTTTAAATTTTTTGCAATATTTTTTACCAAAATCTAATGTTATAACTTAACTTAACTTAGCTTCACGTTTTTCCCTAGTGGGGTAGTCAGAGAGAATGGAGCGCCAAACGCTACGGTCTCTACATACCTCTTTCGCCTCGTTCACTGTTATCAACCTATACATGCCCTCCGGGCATTTCTGTTTCTGTCTTCTTCATTCTCACCGTGACATCCTAGCTAGTACCTGCCATTCTGTATGTATCTCTTCATTGCGGATTCAATCAGCTAAGCGGGCTCCGCATATCCTACGAAGAGATCGCATCTCCACGGCATTCATCTTTCTTTCATTCTGCTTCTGTAATACCCACGTTTCGCTGCCGTATAACAGCGTCGGTACCAACACTGCATTATGTACGGCCAAACGCGCAGCTGTGTTGACGTTTCGCCATCTCATCAATGCAGCTAAGGCTCCGTTAACCTTGTTACCGGCACCAATACGCCTTTCCACATCCATTCTAACGTATTTTCCATTTCTACTGAACATACTTCCCAAATATACCACTTCATTTACTTATTCTAATATCTTACCATTTACACTGATTTTGCATTCCGTCCTTAGTTCATCTCTTTCAAAAATCAGAACCTTTGTCTTATTCTCATAGAGGCTTAGACCATTATTTTCACAAGCTTCTTTCAGAGTGGTGACCAATGCCTGCAACTCGCATTCTGATGATGCAATAAGCTCTGCATCATCTGCGTACAGCAAGCAATTCAGGCATTCATTCAGGTCACCTACTTTCAATCCCATATCACTTTGTTTCACTCCTTGGAGACAGCTATCCAAATACAAATTGAACAACCAAGCTGACATGGCACAACCTTGTTTAACACCCGATCGGATGTCATACCAGGGCGACATGCCAACATCCTACTCGCACGCAGGCTGAGAGATCTCTGTAAAGAGACTTAACGGCCTGCAGCAAGGATCCGCTCACATTGTACCGGTATAGTATCTCCCATAATTTCGCTCTTACAACTCTGTCAAACGTTCACAAAAGCATAGAAAACTTTTAGGTTAACGGCCAAGAATTTTTCCATGATCATGCGGAGGGAAAAGATGGATCCATACATCCTCTTCCAGGTCTAAAGCCCCCTTGGGCCTCCCACAACAGCCTTTCAGATCTCTCTTGCATTCTTCTCGCTAATATTTTAGCATAAACTTTACTACCCAAGCTAATGAAATTGATAGCCCTATGGTTTGTGCAGTCTATCTGTGAACCTTTGCCTTTATACAAAGGCACGATGAACGCACCTCGCCAATCATCTGGGCCCCCCCCTGATTTCCAGCATAAATTGCACAAAAACCAGAACTAGTCCAAGATGCGTGGCCCACCATATTCGATCATCTCGCCAATAACTCCATCTGCTCTCGCTGCCTTACCTTATTTCAGACTTCGTATTGCATTCTCAACTTCTTTTAAGTATAAAAGAAGTTGAGAATCAGTAGATTTCGCCATCAGCTACATCAAGACTTAACGTTTTGCTGTTACTTGAGACTGAGGACTCATCACATTCATACATCTCCTTGTAAAATTCCGCCCATCCCTGCAAAACGTATGGTTCTTCCGTTAAAATTACACCGTCCTTCGAAAGCACCCCTTTCATACTACAGGTTAGCGAGCAACCTCGAGAAACACTAACTTCTCGCTAGAAAAGCTTCGTTTTTTCTCTGACGTTGTTCGTTAACCTTTCGTCTCTTTCTTTCTCTGCCTTTTCACGCTTCATCTTTATCAGTGCTGTCGTTTGGTGCTTTTGGAGCTTATACTCTTTCTTTTTAATTTCTCTCATACTTTTATCCTTACCCGAGGCTTTATAATCCTGCCATGCTTTCTTTTTATAGCATTTTCCACTTCATCATCCCACCATTCGTCAAGCTTTTTGGTAAAGCCTTCCGTCTTTTCCCTTTATCACATACCTCTTTTGCTGCTTCCTTCATGCAATCCCTAAGGTTCTGCCAGCATACTCCAATATTTTCATTTCCAGATTCGCTGCTGTCTAGCTTTTTGGAAACTCTTTCTTGATATTCCTTTCTAATCGGTGGATCTTGAAGCTTCCAGTTTCTTATGCGATAATTCGACTCCAAGTTTGGACACCTTGTGTAGTTGCGCCAACCTGCAAGCAGACCCCTTGTTCTAGCAACGACTAGACAGTGGTCTGTTCCCAGCTCAGAACCCCTAAGTACTCGGGTGTCCGTAGCTTGGCTTCGAATACGCTGATCCACTAGGAATAAATCAATCATACTTTCCCTTCCGCTCGCTCCCATGTATACATGTGAATTTGTTTGTGTTCAAACATCATGTTTGCCACAAACAAATTCCTTTTCTTGCAAATTTCCAGTATAAGCTTTCCAGTCTCATTAATTCTCTTGTCACCATATTGACCTAGGACTCCCTCGTAACCGCTTCGCGTAGTTCCGACCCATCCGTTCAAATCGCCTCATATTATTAATTTTTCATTCCTCCACCTCCTGCCGTTCCGGACATGGCGTGTTGGGTGGCGGTCCCCAACGCCGCATTCGTCGCCACTTGACACACCAGCGGGGACGCACTGGTGCGCGTCGCCTTGGGGGGACGCCCTATCAGTGCGCTTTTGCGAGTTGCACGTGGCAAGCCTTCCATCTTGGACCCCCATTATAACTTATATATAGTTATGATAGTTTTGCAGCAATAAAAAAAGATATATCTACTCTACTGATCGAAATCCGAAATTACTTTGACTATTTTAAAGGGCATCAAGTCCTAAGCCGCACCAGGCAGCAAATACCCTAGCTACGCCACTGACCTAGTGTTAAGACACTCCGTTCCCACTTTCCGCCGAATTCTGGAGGCATTGCATGCTGAGTGGCGGAACTCATCGCCGTGCTTGCCTCGACACCAGAGCGAAGAAATGAAACTATAAATGTAAATAAATATTTCATTTCCTCGTGTGGGGATCGAACCCAAAACCAGTCGATTTTACAGGCATACTTTGTTCCTTTGCGCCACGACCGGCCTATATAAATATACATAATTATATGGTAACATAATTATGTATATTTTTTGTTTGCCCCCACGGAACCCGTCATAGGTGAGTCCGACTCGCTCTTGTCAGTTTTTCTATTTTTTTTTATGTAAATATTTAAGGAATAAATGAGTTTCTAATTGCGTCCTTAAGGATATAACTTTTGTGAGAATGATTAATACTGCATTATTTGTATAGAGATATGTTATCAAAACAAATAAACTCTTATTTATCTTGATAGCACTGTATATCATTTTACTATCTTCCTGTCTTTACCAACTCGATTTAATATTATATGAGATGTTTACCATATCTCTTGTGTATATTGCTTGAAGGACTTCCTTCTTACAACAGTACCTTTTATATACTTAAAATAATGCATAAATCTCTTAAGCTTTACGGGTATCGATTTAATTATATTATTGTCTTCATCCATGCTCCAAACATAAATAATGATAATTTACGATACTACTACTATGGTATTAGGTTCATATAAGTTCCAATATAATTTACAGCTTTATCCAGATTTCATATATCTACATATAGAGTAGGGCTTACTGAAAACTATATATAGATCTAGAAGGTTAGATTTTCAGAATCGATTAAATGGACTCTACGTAATTTTAGCTTTGGTTTACCTTCAGATCTTTTAATACCTTTGACTTTAGACACTGATAAAAATAACTTACGAAAATGATTTCAGGACAAGTCGTGGATGCACTAGCTACCCCAGTTATTGGTATATTGGCAGACAAATATAGTACCAAGAAAATTTGGCATTTATTAGGTAAGACAGTTATTTTTAGCCTTACCTATTTTATTCGTATATTAATGTAGTTAGTAACTATTTTATATATCAGTTTTTTGTCACATCAATTTTTAACTAAAATATTATTATACTATACTAATTGATCAATGAAAATAAGCTTCACGCTGTATCTCGTATATAGCAGGGAAGGCAGAGGGAACCTAGTGTTAAGACAGCCCCGTCCCTATTTTTCGCCGAACTTTTCGAGGCATTGCATGTTGAGTGACAGAATTCAACATGGCACTTTTGCATTGGTGCCAGGGCAAAGGAATGAAAATATTAATAATGGGTGGGTACCCATAGAATCCACAACCGTCGCGTTACATTCCCACCCTATGCCACAACGTAATTTATCATGGTAAAATTTAATATATTTTATTGAATAATTTTATTTCACCGTGTCATTTCTTCGCTCTGTATAAATGTAATATATTACAGGTTGCGTGCTAGTAACTTGCACCTTTCCGCTGTTATTCGTGCGATGCTGGAATTGCTGGGTGTCGAACACTGCAGAGTATTTAAAATGGTGGATGCCCTTGTACTATGCTGTCTTGATCATTATTTTCCAAATTGGATGGGCGATCGTACAAATCTCACATTTAGCTATAATACCATCTATTACAGACAGTTTACAAATTCGGTCCGAGTTAACTTCGATAAGGTATAAACTAATTATTATAATTTGAGAAATTTTAATATATCTATCTAAATGTAAAAAGTCAAAATATTATTTTCGATTGTATTCTTTTACGGGAAATACATTAAGCTTTAGACCTTGTATAACGGATAGATATAGCAGCGTTGGCTGATGGAACCTAGTTAAGACAATCGCCTAATTTTCTAGAACTAACGTGTTGAGTAGTGAATGACACGCATTCTTCGCATCTTATAGGATACCTTGTCACTTTTCAGTAATTTAAAGATATTGCATATTAGTATACAAAGATCAATGGTCAATTTGTGTAATCGCTATTCGTCGGACGGGATTTACATCTACAATATAAAATATTAATTGACATTATATTATGATTGAGGCCAGCCGTGGCGCAGCAGCACGAAGTGTGACTGTAAAACCGACTGATTGTGGGTTCGATCCCCACTCGAGGATATGAAATATTTACTTAAATTTATATTTCCATTTCTTCGCTCTGGTGTCGAGGCCAAACGCGGCGTTGAGTTCTGCCACTCAACACGCAATACCTCCAGAATTCGGCAGAAATTGGGGAGCAGAGTGTCTCAATACTAGGTGCCCTCTGCCTACCCTGCTGTGTGCGGGATACAGCGTGAAGCTGATTTATTTATTTATTTATATTATGATAAGGCATAACTTTATTTGAATTAAAAATACGTCATACCTACTTAAAATCAATTATCGAGCTAGTAACCCACTGAAATTATTTCCCTTTCAGATATATGGCTTCAGTAATATCAAGTCTGACCGTATATTTCATTACTTGGATTGTATTAAGAGCATCCAATTACAGCACGTTTATTGGACCAGCAGATGATTATAAATTTCGAGTAATAATTCCAATAGAAAAAAATTTTTAAGTTTTACTATTAGATATTATAATTATTAGCAATAGATATAATTTTGTAAATGTTCCCGGTTATTTCAGAATGTTGCACTCATTATTACCGGCATCGGCATAATGTCGTTCGTCATCTTCCATGTTTTCTTCAAACTAAAACCTGCTGTTGAACCAAAAGCTAACGGCCACGTCGGAGATACTACGGAAATTGAACCACTTAAGCTATCAGCGAAATCTAAGATCATGCACTTCTTGCAAATGCCTTTATTGTATCAAACAAGTTGTCTGTGAGTATATTTATATTATAGGTAAACTAAATAATATAATCTAATATTTATAGTTTTCCTCGTTTGTCATATTTTTCTAATAATGTTTTTAGTTTTAAGCCTTACGTATGTTTAACATTTCACACATCTACACACAATGGCACACCACGTCTACTTCTTGAAATGTAAAATTCAATGTATCAATCTTTTCCCAAAATTGATTTGAACCCACTCGTTATACACAACTATACCTAACTAGTGTCCGACCGAAACAAGATTTTTAGTCGAAACCGAAACCAACCTTCGGCTTTGGTTTTAATTTTAGACGAAACCGAAACTTTTCAATATAAAGAATAATTAAAGACAAACTGAAACGTTCAATAGAGATGGTCATTTATGTACCAGTTGGGCCACGACAGCGTTGCGCTTAGATACATGATATCTCACCACTATGGGATATTCTTTTGATGTACACTAAGTTTTGACTTGCAAATTGTAATATCCTATAATTTTGCATAATTAAAGAATTTATTTTTATTTTCAGATACGTATTCTCAAGATTATATTGGGCATTAAGCTTAGTGTACGTACCACTATTTTTAGAAGAACGTTTATCCGTTAATCCAACTGAAGGTTCAGAAATGGTCGCCAGTGTACCTCTCGTTCTATACATCTCTTCTTTGATATTTTCATTTTTGTTAAAAAGCAAGATTAATAAAATGGGCCACCAGGTATTACTCTAATGTGCACGTCAGATTTATTATTATTATTACAAACATCTAGGAATAAAATAATAGAGAACCAACTAACACAAACACAATATATTCATATAATATATTAGATGAAAAAAGCTTCAAAAATATTAAACATTTTTCTATGCATGTTTTTTTTAAACAAAATATATTTTCTTTTTTAATTTTATCCTATACGTCTTACCAGACCGCAACGTCATGTACTACATTTTGGTACATGTCATTGCGATCTGGTTATAAATAAAAAAAATTATTAAAAGAAAAACCATCATTCTCTTAGTATGTTTACAAACAAGAAATATTTATTGTATAAACAGGAAATATTTTAATTTATTTTAGGTCGCATACCTCGTGGGAAGCTCTTTAAGCTTAATAAGCTGCATGTGGATCGCACTAGCTATCAATCCCGATGCACGTGTATGGCAAATATATTTAGTGGCAACATTAATGGGTAAAATTTAATTCACATACTATGCACATAATACTTGCTGATAATTTAATATAATAATGAGGTACCTGATACAATACCACCATGATAAAATACAGTAAAAGGATAGAAAGTATCTATAGCATTAAAAAAAAAAAAAAAAATTAATCCCGCACACAGCAGGGTAGGCAGAAGGAACCTAGTGTTAACACTCCGTTCCCCACTTTCTGCCGAATTCTGGAGGCATTGCGTGTTGAGTGGCAGAACTCAACGCTGCGTTTAACCTCGACACCAGAGCGAAGAAATGGAAATATAAATTTAAGTAAATATTTCATCTCCTCGAGTGGGGATCGAACCCACAACCAGTCGGTTTTGCAGTCACACCTCGTGCCGCTGCGCCACGACCGGCCTCATCTATAGCATTAGTTAGAGAAATACTATTTTAGAAAACGCACGAAACATTGTGCAATATATCTCTGTCGGCTTATATGAAAATGTAATGACTATTTTAATACTTCATATATATTGTTTATAACAGGAGCCGGAAGTTCAATCACTCTAGTATCCAGTTTATGCATAACAGCTGATTTGATAGGACCTCACTCACATCAAGGCGCCCTTATATATTCGATTGTAACATTTGCCGACAAATTGGTCACCGGTGTGGCAGTAGTAGCCATTGAAAATTAGTAAGTTACTATTTATATAAGGTTCAGTGTATTCCGCAAATAGCGGGATAGGCAGAGGGAACCTAGTGTTAAGATATTCGGCCGAACTCGGGAGGTGTTGCGTGTTGAGTAGCAGAATTAAACGACGCGCTTTTCATCCATACCAGAGCGAAGAAAATGAGAGAATTAAACACATTTTATGAGGGTTTAGGTTTTATTAATGTTTATATATGGATCCTCTTATAAGTAAATTTTATTACAAAGAAAAAAGTCCAAATTACATTTTAACTTAATGAAATCTAATGGACACTTCACCAGTTTAAAAATGCAAACATAATGCTGTACAGTACACAAGTACATAAGCGTTTAGTCACAAAAACTTTTAGTGGGAAAATGAGGGAGTAAGTAACAGATCAAAATAAAGCATTTTTATTTGAAATTATTTCAAGACCCAAGTTATTTTTAAATAATACTTATTATGTAAAACATGCGAAGGTGGGTTACAATGACTTTTTAAGATGAAATTAACTTTATATTTATTCATAATTTTAAAGAAACACGAACAACAAATATGAGTTATAAATTAAGACATGAACATGAATGTTTAGAATGTGCGCTAGTACAGCAATTTATTAGAAAATACATAAAAATAGGCAGTGGCGTAGCTGGGGGGGTGCGAGCGGTGCGGTCGCACCGGGCAACAAATGGAAAGGGGCAACAAAGTCTACGATCAATTCTTCTAATTTTTTTTCAATCAAGAATCAAGGAATGTACAAGAAAAATAAGAGAATGAAAATGAAAAATACAATCTCGCTATCATGTCAACTGAACATGAACTAGTCGATACTATTGATTTTGAAAATGTGATTAATGACTTTGCTAGTTAAAAAGAGCGTCATCTCCGTTTTAAATTTTTGCAATATTTTTACCAAAATCTAATGTTATAACTTATAACTTAACTTA
>JAATLQ010033302.1:0-17312 GCA_013421005.1 Heliconius erato x Heliconius himera | reverse complement strand
TTTTCCAATTCCTTATGCGATTTTCTTTCAAATGATGTGCGATTCACATAAAAAACATATGAGTGCAATTTTCTCCAAAAACGAGTTACGAAAAACATTAATTAAAGGTGATTGCGGCAGGATTTTTTTGGGCAACCCTAGTGTAATCTATTCTACTATCATGTATCATTCTTAAATATAAGTTTCATTAGAAAATCTAATCCCTACAGTTTTAAACGATGGGATCTTAGGCCATAAGGCTAAGAGTGATAAATTACTACGCTCAACAGAAGAAAAATCCAATAAGTTCTCTATTCGACATATAAACATATATTTATATTTTTAATGTTTTAACATATATAGCTTTTCTTATTTGTTTTTTTGAGTACTTCATTACGTAATGTACTCGAGGCACTGCATGCTGAATGACAAATTTCAATGCTTTGATTTGTATTACCAGGTCAAACTGAAAATCTTTGACACATCCGTGTTCCATTGGAATTTGAATCTGTATCGTTCAAGTATATCTAATTTTGTTTTTTAGTTTCACATTAGTTTTAGACTTTCAACCCAAAGCTATACCACTTAACCCGTTTTGACACGTTCACTGCGTGTTGAAGAGTGAAATTCAAGAACATGAAAATACCTAGGCCGATATCGAATTTACAATTATAGCGTTCATAATCAGAAGTCCACAGTATCACAGTATCACGATCCACAGTACCACGATGACCTAGCGTAGATATACATATGTAAGTACATATTTGTTTGAAATAATTATTAATGTGACATAATTATTTTTTCAGACATTCAATTAACGATATATTAAGCGATCGCCTCGCCATTGAAATGAGTTTATTTGTTAGCGTTGATTTTCCTTTGTTATCGTTGATCATAGAGTTTTTTATTCTATTTTGATTATTACTTTATTTGGAGGTGCTTTAGGTAAAATAATTACTTTATAGAAGGAAGAAAATTTAAAAAAAGACTCATAACACAAAACAAAAATATCAAGTTTAATATTTATCTTATATATATGAGAAGCTAACACTGGTAGTTGGTACAAATTCTACATGTTATAAATGTATTCGTTAGAATAGAGAATTCATTTCTAGTGCGTGAGCCTCTTAAGTCTGGACGGTCTCGGGACGCTGGAATAACAAGCACAAAACGGACACCGGCGAATACAAGTGGACTTCGGACTTTGGTTGGATTTGTAGCAAAGTACGGCTTACTTACTGCGCTTACTTCTACATAATATGACCGAAACACTCCGAGCGCAGATGCTTGTTGAACATTTTCAATGTGGATACAATATTAGAGAATCTCGTTACAGTTCTAATAAGGAATTTTGATTGTGAATAAGGAAAACAGTATGTTTCACTAACAAAGACTTACCGAGGTTCTTTCACAGGAACGATATCATTTTATTAATATTCATATATATATATATATATATATATAAGAAATTGAAAACAATTTAAAACAAATACACAAAACCGAATTATACGGCAAAACGACGTGCAACATCTTCATTACAACAAAATGACGAAACTTACCGAGATGGCGCAACTATGCCCTGTGAGGTCTCGAGTACCGAGTTGGTTCGGGAGCTAGCAGCGATCCGATGTTTATCATGAAAGAGGTAGAGATATTTCGTCGCGGTATACGTCAAATTTACGTAGATTTAGCTGAACGGTTATGAGGGAAGGTAGCTTTAATTATCAGAAAGCTATCTTGGACTAGTTTTTGACAGTAACACGCAAAATGTAAAATACTTCTGTATAAATCGTTTACAGTCAACTTAATTGTAGTTATCTTGGTGTCTATAATGCAAATTTGCCGCCTGATAAAACACAAACAGCGAAAATTGTGCGCGTGTATTATTCATGAAGGCGTATTTATTATCATAATATGTTCATTAAGCTCTCATATATTATGATTTTAATGTCTAATTCTATTTAAATATGATATATTACGTTAAGTTCTGAATTTGATCTTTATATGGTAAAAGATGGTGATCGAGTAAACTTTATGTCCGAGAAAGATTGAGGTGACTTCTTAAATATAAAACATAATATAATGTACATAAGCGCTTCCTTGTCTTTTTTAAGTACGGCGTAAGGCTGTGCCATCTAGAACGTAGTATTTACAAAGTGGGTTATTGCAGCTTACACCATAAAAGATGTGTGAAACTAAAGAACTAGGTGCACGTTTTTTATGTAATTTACTTAAAAGGGTCTATTAAGCATAAGATCGGTATTTGACAACTTTTTCGTTGTTAACTATTTTATATGTATTTATTTTATCCTAGTAGCTTTTATAGCATATATTGACCATTAATGTAACTTTTTCACAAAATAAGTGAGGACATACATAATTTCTAAACAAAGATATTTGGACGATATCAATATCGGAAAAATATATAATATATTTGATTATGCATTAATATATATAATATCTATTACGCAGCGTGATTATGATATGATCTGTTTGCTGATGTAAAATATAAAATACTTCGTTACATTGAAGTTTTACGGCGCGTTAAATGGTTTTTCGATTTCGATTTGTATTATATTGCATAGTCTGCGGATAAAGCTACGATTTTTTATGAAAATGCTCTCTGCTAATAGGCTCATGCCATCCGACCGGCACAGTTTATCATGTGACGTGAGTAGCTAGTCATTTACTCTGGATGAATGTAAGCGTGTGCTACATTGTGAGAGAACACGTCAATCGGTAGTTCGGATACTGATAAGACATTTTACCGATTTTTAGGCACTGCAATAGAATAACTCTCTTTTTTACAGCTTAACACTGAATCTCACATGTGGTAGGGGGTAGGCAGAGGCAACCCAGTATTAAGACACTCCGCTCTCCACTTTCCGCCGAATTCTGGATGTATAACGTGTTGTGTGGCGGAACAGAACAGGCTATGCAGATGATAGCATAGTGGACGCCGTTTACATCGGCCGCGCAAGTCTTTCTCGGGAAAACTTCGACCAATGCCGAAATAAATTGTGTCTTCAGTTGAGTCATCCCTCGGAGCTGGTTCCCTTCAACCCCAAAAGCACACTAGTTTGCGCGTTAACCACTAAAAAAACCATTGGTCGTGTAGCTTCATTCGTCTTCGAAAACATTCCAGAGTGCCCAGTATCAGCACATAGGGCTTTAGTGTTTCGAGTGACTACCAGTTTTGCGATCATCTGGAAAGCGAGCCCACAACCAACCAACAATCAATATACTACATATTCTTTTGTTAATTTTACTTGACGTATTCGTTTGCATTCATGCTTTAGATAACTCACGTTGCCATATGAAAGTATAATCTCAACTTAGTTGGCAATTCACTTTTGAATAGCGAAATACGCATAATCTACGTAAAAGACAAAGTTTCAAAGGACATGTAAGCCCATAATAACACATTTTGAATATAACTAACTACATATCTACATAAGAACTTAATTACATTGTGTCATACGATGTAGGACATCATTAATATTCTTTTCGCTCGCACGAATTTTTCTTTTGTAACAGAAAAGCGGGTCGCGGAAAGGACTCGCTGACTGTGGAGGGGAAAAAATAAAATGCATTTCCTAAGCCTTAACGGTTGTCTATGACTTAAGGTAGAATTAGGCCCATTTATGTTTATTACTAACGAATTTGTTTATGGGTTTTTTCGGTTTGATTGCACTGGATCAAGATATAATAAACATTTTCATCATTTTCAGAGATTTAAAAAATGTTTTTGTTGTAAACAACACAATTTTGCAATTTTCAAAACATTACTGCAAATATATTTTTTTTTATTATTGACAACTTAAATTTTTTTTTAATAAATAAAATTTAATCAAATTTAATTAACTTAAATTTTTTTTTAATAAATAAAATTTAAGTTGTCGATAAAAATCTACTTTAACTTATTGAGCTCAGCGAAGCAAAGCTCTTACTGGTCAAAAGTATGTTTCGTTGTAATACTATACTCTCTATATCGTTAAACCTACAATTCTGAAATTTTGCAGGAACGTTGTAGACGACACAGTGATCATACGAAGTAGTTTTGTGATAATTGTATTTTTTGAGTAAATAGTCAAAATGTGTCCCATAGCTGTGGAACGTTTTGAAATTCACGCGCACAGATTAAATTTTGACTAACCTAACCCGCTCTAAACATACTGAACATAGCGCGTGCGGACAAAAGAGAACTTTTCGCAAAAAATTCGCTTAATTTTGCGCAACAGCTACGCTCAACTCCACCCGCCGTGCACAACATTTGGCGTATCCTAGTATAATAAACTTTTTAAGCAATATAAATGTCAAAAACATTTACATAAAATAATATCATATACTTAACTATGTACAACATAAATATATCGAACAGAAGGAGCATTGAAACAAAGGCAACTAATCAACAAAGGCACCTTTGACCGGCACTCTATCATCAACCTGGTCACCAGTGAAATTGAATGCCTGTGTCAAACTGTCTGTATAGTTTGTGGTGTGGTACATTAGTAGCACTTAAAATCATATATTCCAGGTATAATGTTATGATATATTGAAATGTAATTTGTCTAAATTTGTGGTTGTGGGTTCGGTCCCTATCTGGTAAGACAAAGTACGGCTTTAAGAATTTTATATTGATAGTCAAAAAACACGCAATGTCTACAATTCTGGTGGAATAGAGTGTCATAAGTCTTGGAATACGATGGACTTGGAAGACATATTTTACACTCCTTTGAATTGCGCGTTCGAATAAAAAGAACATTGTTACAGTAAATGTATAAATGCATCTTTCAACTTAACATAGTTAAAGGAACAAGTAAAAAAAAAAGACATTACTGTAGAATTTAGCAAAAAAATCAAATTATATTCATTCAGAATAAAACCAGTAGGGAAACGATAGCGTTTTGGTGTACTAAAGATCAAATTTAA
The DNA here is from genome assembly GCA_013421005.1 of Heliconius erato x Heliconius himera. Taxonomy (NCBI): domain Eukaryota; kingdom Metazoa; phylum Arthropoda; class Insecta; order Lepidoptera; family Nymphalidae; genus Heliconius; species Heliconius erato x Heliconius himera. The sequence continues at coordinate 12,401 of JAATLQ010033302.1, read as the reverse complement.
TTAAGCCAAGCACGCACTTGACTTTTACAATCTGAGGCTTGCCAACAACCTGCCAATTAAAAAGTAACTGCGATTTGTGCTACCCACAAACTCGCTACCTTCTAAAGTTGCCGCTCTCTAAGTAACTATTAATGCTTGAGAGCTAAAGCGCAGTTTTTAATTCAAACTAATAAATAGAACCTTCTGAATTTAATATATTCTTTTATTTTTAAAGAACTAATTAATTGGTATTAATTGGTATTGCTAAAAATTCTCATTGGTAACTGACGTGAAATGGAATGATTCATAGGATATTGAAAGAATATAGAACACTTAAATTAAATTTCATTAAATCTTATGCAAACAAACAAATAAAAGGCGAAAATATACTGTACAATAAATTAGGAAAATAATTACAACTATAAATCTATTGTTGCCAACAATTTTATCACAACAATTTTATAAAAATTGCTGTCATGTTTACATTTCTGACATGCGGAAATATCGAAGGAATGTAAGCGATTTAGGCAGAATTTTGTGGACCACTAAGTTAAAACGGGTCTCCCAAAGAATTCGGTCACTATAAGATTAAAAAATCTTGTGAACTTAAATATGCCTTTTAGCCCAGACTCAAAGATGTTACATCAACATATCTATATTGTAGTAACTGAAATAGAAAATGAGTAAGAATAAAAAAAAATTGTGACCTTTTACCAAAAGTTCTTACATAAGTATAATGTCAAAATTAATAAACAAAGCTGTAACACTACAACAAATGATATATATTTAAAAGAAAAGATTTGAATATGAGTCAAGATCTAAAAAGAGTAATGACTATTAAAATATTATATTAAAATATTATTACCTTATCATTCTGTAAACCGATAAACTAATTCATTTACAGCACCAGTTTTGTGAAACAATGAACGATGTGTGTATATTATCAGTAGATTATCTTTCCCTATTGCACTAAATGTGTAAAATATATCTATGTAGATATAAAGCATAGATTTTTTGCTTCACGCTGTATCCTGCACATGGCCAGGTAGCCAGTGGTAACCTCGTGTTAAGACACTTTGTTTCCAGTAAGATACTACTTTTCCCCATCTTCGATCGAAATTCAGAGATATTACGTGTTGAGATGCGGAAGTCAACGCCGTTCAACACACAATGCCTCATGAAACTAAGCCAGAAAATTGACTGGCTGATTCAGGCTTTATAAAATAACGGAGATGTGGCTACTATTGGCTCACTCTCTATTAAACATGGAAATTATTAATCAATTTATTTAACATAAGAATGCAATCTAAAAACAACGAACAGTGCAATTGTCGAACACGAGCTACCTCAATATAACGCTCACTTGGTTTGTATTTTAAAGTAGTCGATCCAGAATATTACATAGAATTGCACATTAATTTTCATGAGGTGGGTAGTCTGGAATATGCGAATACTAACGCAATTTGCGTTTACTAAAATTTAAGTTAAACTATCGTGTTTATTTTGAACTGTCAACTTGTTTGCAAAATAGGTTCTATGTTTATATTTTCTCACAATTGTGTTGTTAAGTTATAGTGAAATTAATTCTCGTTTATATATTCGGCACAAAGTGGATAACGGAGTGTCATAGCACTAGGTTTCATCTGCCCAACCTGCTGTATGCGGGATAGAGCGTGAAGCTATTTTCTTAAATATATAGTCAAATATTATTCTCAAATAAAAGAATTATTTGTAACTATTAATTTATGTCGTTATAAAATATTATGAGATCTGAAATTTCAGTATAAATGAAATTTTTCAACATGCAATGGTTTTTTCCGGAAAAAGACAAGGCATACACCAGAGGAACTAAAGATGCGTTGCCGCCTTTTAAGGTGAAGATAGATGCGCTTTTTGATAGTGCTCAAGTTGTATCGACCTGGGCACTATCATACATTCGCTAGGCGATTGCACGAGGCCCCAGCGTGTTGGTCACTTAAGCCTGGCCGCTCTCTCTAGATACGTCGGTATAACAAGCACGGAGCGGACGCTGGCAAATCCATCCAATCTGTTCTATGGTTAGGTTTGTGGTGAAATGTAGTTTCTACTTTCTAGAGCAAATTCTTGTATGTACCTATATTTTATTTTTAAATTTGACACAAATATATACTCAGTTTACTGTAATAGAAAGCATGATTATGTACCTACTTAAAGTTACATTCACTTGGGCTTTACTTAATTAGGAAATGTATAAAAATTTCTAAGTGCGGAATAACACTTTAAAAATCTTAAAAGGATTTTGTCTTATAAAAAAACAATATTCGTATATTACATATTCCTATTTTTTTTTTTCTAGCGGGGGTAGTCAGAAAGCTAGGGATACAGCGTGAAGCTAGATAAGATTAGATTACATATTCCTAACTAATTAGTTAAGGAATAATTTAACTTTACAATTGTTTAACGTTTTACTATAGACTTGTAAAAAACTTTTTATGATTTATGATTCATTATCCATTTATATTTTATGATTCATTAATAATACGAATTATTTTAGGTCAGTCGTAGCGCAGAGGCACTAAGTGTGGCTGTAAGCATAATATTAATTTAAATGTATATTTTCATTTCTCTCTGATATCGACGCAAAACGCGGCGTTGAGTTCCGCCACCCAACACGCAATGCCTCAAGAAGTCGGCGAAACGGAGTGTCTTAACACTAGGTTCCCTCTGCCTTCCCTGCTGTGTGCGGGATACAGTGTGAAGCTGGTTTTCCTTATTTTTTTATGAATTATCTTAATGTATATTCTTGTTTTGTTGTTAACTAAAATTACATTAACATTATTTTAACTTATCTTTTAAGCGATTTGCAAATTGTCACATTCATAATAATGAAGTGTCAATATTAAAAATAATAGCGTATTAATGGATTTGAATAAATATATATATTTTATTTTCTCGTAGCTCTGGCGCTTTATCAGGGTAAGTGAGTTTAATTTTTTTCCGATCCTAGGAAGGTTGCTTATAAGCATGGTCCACACTAGTCATATACTATTCACACTACCAGGCACTATCATCGGATCTTTCCACAGTGATCCACTAGGTCTTCTCATTTTATTATGTAGGTATATTCATGGGGAAATATTTAATATTTTGAATTTTATTTTCCCCTACTTTCCCCCTACTCCGCGACGGCCTCTAAATTATTTATATGTAAATAATGAAGTAATAATCAGCTAAAAAGCATGTACCGCGTTTTTATCGTCTCTATTGTTAGAAAGTAGTATTTTTCCAGAATAGCTTTTACAAATAGTACAAACTACAAAGCGCTACCTACTCTTTACAATAAACATCCGACAAACACGTACATTGGTATGAAAGGACCCCCCGCTAAGCTTTATTTGTTCTACCTTTATTTACATACTGTTGTTTACTGCTTTGTGCAGTGTCATCCTAATTGACAGTTACTGTAAATTGTATTATATGTGAGTGTGGAGGAAATCGTCGCTTATTTGAAAAATATGGTTAAATTAAATAAAGATATCATCGTGTGTTCAAATCCCGATACTGCTACTTTTCTTTCCTAAGTGCGGAGTAACACTTAAAAAATATATCAATCTTCACAATTTTAATGGACACCATCGTAGGTTAGCACGCTTAAAAGATCGTAATCTACTAAAAGTATCAAAGTAAGAATTACATATTAAGACAAAAATGTTAATTTTAAAAAAATTACTTATAACTTATTTAAAATAAGTAATACGAATCTTATCAAAATTCTTCATCAGAATTGCATAAAAACATTAATTAATTGTTTCATTATAGAGCTGTCCATATAAAACGCTCGCGGCACGCTAATGGCGGCGTGTCGTTACGATCGCTTCAGTCGGCGTGACGTTACAATTTGTCCACCAGTAATTGAGGTCGGCTGTCAGTATGCACCGCGTGTTTATATCGCTTCGTTGGGAATTGCTAACTATAAGTGCGTACGTGACAACGTGACACACTATGACGTCATCTCACACTAAACGTTCCAAAGCAATAAACATAAGTCATTGTTTATATTGAAATATAATTACTAATAAATCTACTGTTTATCACTTTTCACATCTATCCTGTATTCCTGTATATATATAAACTTTTAATACTTTTAATACTTTTAATACTTTTTTAGGTCCGATAATAATTATATAATAAAATATTATTAATAGTAATTTTATATTAGCACTATACTTTTATTATTTTCAAGTATAATTATTTGTTTTTTCTTATATAAATTGTAAAAGTGGGTAATTGTATTTTAAAAAGAGTATAAAGTAGCGTATATGGATTGTACGATGTACCCAAATTTGTAAGTCTTTGGAATATAAACATAGTTATAAACGCTTGTATAACTTCTGTCCTACTAAAGAACTCTCGCCATCCACCCTTGTCACAATATTTACTTAACAAGATTTTTTAATCTTATAATGACCGAATTCCTTGTGAGACAAGTTATTGGTCCCTAAAATTCTGGCCTAAATCGCTTACAATTCTTCTATATCTCTGCATGTTAAAAATTTAATATTCTCACATCTTTAAATTTCTAACATTAAGTTTGCGGGTTGCATAAAAATGAAATATAAAACCTATTGGTCATTTTCAAACAAATTGACTAGATTATATATTATTACTTGGATATTCCTAATTTCTTGTAAAATATATTTCATTTTCTTCTCTTTTTTTGTGCTTTTGCATAAGTTCCAATGGAATTTGATTTAAGTTTAAGCATATACAGAGTCACCATTTTATTTTATAATTTGAATTCTTTCAATATCATATGAATCGTTCCATTTCACAACTGTTACCAATTAAAAATTTTAACCGAAGAAATTAATTAGTTCTTTAAAAATGAAAGAATAGATTCAATTCAGAAGGTTCTATTTATTAGTTTGAATTGAAAAACTGCGCTTTAGCTCTCAAACATTAATAGTTACTCAGAGAGCGGCAACTTCAGAAGGTAGCGAGTTTGTGGGTAGCACAAATCGCAGTTACTTTTTAATTGGCAGGTTGTTGACAAGCCTCAGATTGTACAGTCAAGTGCGTGCTTGGCTTAATTACTATACAATGTGAAGTTTTGTGGCCATTTGATCTAAATACTCTTCAATCACAGAGCCCTATAAAATGGGTTTCGACTGTTATTATTATTTAATTTAATCAGGTTCACGTTGTACTAACTAACTTTGTCGTAATTAAAACTAGTTTACCATTTATGTATGTGGGAAAATCTGCCTTTTAAAAAAATACTTTAATTAAAGTTTCTTTGAAAAAAAAACATCGTTCCACTGAGAAATACACAAGTTTATGAATTTCCTGGCGTATCAAGTCAGCCTGAAGAAATCTAATGCTAAGCCACTCTGCTCCTTACTTTCCGTCAAATTTTTGTGACACATTGTGTATTAACATAGGGAAATAATGGAAATATAGATATTTTCCCGAGTAAGAATCAAACCTATCGTGTTCACAATAACATATAAGTTTAAAATATATGTTTGTTTCAAACTATCAGATAAAATATATATCTATAAATAAAAAAAAAATACAACAGTATAAGCAAACGGCAGCAAAAACGACAGTAATAACGGAATGAAATATTTAATATTTTCATTTCTGCGCTCACGCTTCGTCCACATTTCGCTCTGGTAATTTTTCATTAAAAGAAAAAGTATTTGATCTTAAATAATGTGTGTAAAATTTATACTGTAAGAAATATACTAAGTTTTTGATTTCCCAAAAGATAACCTCATTGAAGCGAGATGTTTGCTGGATTACTACTAACTTATTTATATAGCCAGTCCAGAACATAGGGACCAATATTAAAATGCTAATGAATCAACAAAATTTATTGAAAATGTAATAAGATTTTATAATAGGAAAAACTGCACTTAAATCGGTTAAGCCGTTTCTGAAATTAGCGTTTATAAACGCACCGAGAATCAAACAAATAGACATAAATAAAAAAAATGAAATGTATTTTATTATATAAACAGAAAGATCGAATCATATTTTAATTTAAAATGTATATTATAAATTGGAGATATAGTATATCATTGGGGTAGAATATTTTAATGACATAGATCAAAGTATCAAAGACAACAGACAACATATCCTTTCGTATTCGTATTTTGTCAATATATCGTTTCCATTTCGCTATCGTCAAATCAGCAATACTGTATACGAGTCCATTTTATGTCTGCCAGCCTTTATCGCCTCTTTATACTTATGGACAGTAGCACGCTTTAAGTTTATTAATTTTATCGTCGTTTTACTTTCATAAGAAATATGATTCAATGATATGGCCGGTTGTGGCGCGGGGGCACAAGCGGGCGACTGTAATTGCAACTGGCTGTAGGTTCGATTTCGTCGCTCTGGTATCGAGGCAGAGCGCGGCGTTAGATAAATATTTTTTTGAATAAAATTTTCGCTTGTAAGGCAAATTGGATGAAATAATTTTTAGAGGTGTGAGTTACGGTATACGCTCGCGAACCGACACTCATTATTCTTTGGGCCCTCACTGCCTCCGCGTTTGTCGCTTTCGTTTCCTTCCGCGGCGCTTTATAATTTTACCGTACTAAGTTATTATATTAAATGTTAATTTTCTTGTACTTTCTTTGAAATATACTTAATAAACATTTCGAAATATTATGTCATTTTGAGAGTTCCGTACATCAAAAGTTTAAAAACGGAACGCTTATAGAATTATTTTGTTGTCCGTCTGTCCGTCTGTGAAGGCCATTTATCTTAAGATCGGGTGGAGATATCATGCTGAAATTTATTTAAAGTATTCAATTCTACGCCTTTTGAATCATAGAAAAATTGAGCCTTTTAAATCAGTGCAATCAAAGGTCACGATACTTTTTTGTATTTATTTTGGTTGCATAAAAAAAATGTTGATAATTCTTAATAAACTTTTATTTGTAGATTATTTCAAAATGCGCACATACCGCCACCATCACCCAAAAACTTAAGGTTGTCAAATTTATTTTCTGCGTAATCGAAATCAATAGAGTGTTTCCCGTAAGACTTACAGTTATGAAATATGGCAAGAAGTAAGAACTTGCAGTACAAAGAAAAGAAAAAATCAGAAAAACGGAAATTTATGTTTATATTACAGATAATAACTATTACAAACTTATAATTGTAGTACATTTCATACAAAATGAATGCTTACGCCTGCAAATATAAATTTGTTATCTTTTACCTTTTACTTAATTTTGAACTTCCGTTTAACCTATAATCCTGAAATCGCTACTATAAGCTCGTGTTCACACAGATGCAACATTGCCGACTAAAACAATTTATCATTTCTCGTATTACAACAGGGGCTTGTATGAATCAATTCTATTTTCCAGCACTTTGAACACGGCTAATGGAACAGAACTTGGAAATCGTCTTTACTCGTACGTGTACACATTGGCCATTGACGAATTCTGGAGGTATTGCGTGTTGAGTGGCGAAACTCAACGCCACGCATTGCCTCGTCACCAGAGTCGGACCCATAACATGTTGCCGTTAGAGTCGCACTCTGTGCCCCTGCTTCACGACTATCCTCCAAACGTAATGTTTTTTTAAATATTACCATATTTTTAAACAGATTTTAAGTATAGGTGAAAAGTCTTCAAAAAATAAAATCAAAATACAATAACCATTTAACTTTCCTTTTACTCTCTGTGGATCAAGTGCTTAGTTATTACGTGTCTATGAATAAATTAGAATTTAGTTTTAATAGCAGGTAATGATCAACTATATATCGATTAAAAAATTGTATATTCTGCAAGACCCATTGAAATATAATTATTTTTCTCAATTGATTTCTAACAACTAGTAAATATATGGAATATAGGCGCACGTGCCGAGTCTACCATGTACAGGGTGAGAACCCAGGAATTGCAACTTAATACACTTACTAATATTATAAAGCCGAAGAATATGTTGGCAATAACTCAATAGCACAATTCTGAGCAATTCTGAACATAGAACCTACATTGCAAGCAACCTGACGGTTCAAAATAAATCACGATAGTTTAACTTAAATTGCGTTTACTAAAACGCAGATTGCATTAATATTCACATATTCAAGACTATCCACCGCATGAAAATTAATATTCAATTCAATGTAATATTCTGGATCGACCACTTTAAAGTACAAACCAGTGGCGTACAAAATTCAGTTTTATCGCTTTGAAAGCTCCATAGCATTTTATAACCGCACTAAGTGAGCGTTATACTGAGGAAGCTTGTGTTCGGGAACTGCACTGTTCGTTGTTTTTAGATTGCATTCTTATGTTGAATGAATTTATTAAAAGTTCTCATGTTTAAAAGTGGGGAACAGAATGTCTTTAATACTAGGTGTGCGGGATAAAGCGTAAAGCTAGCTAATTTATTTATTTATATGTTTAATAGAGAGGGGGGCAATGGTAGCCAGACCTCCCATATTTTATAAAGCCTGAAAATTCCTGAAAAAACGGTGTGTCTTAACACTAGGTTCCCACTGTCTACCCGGCTGTATGCAGGATACAGCGTGTAGCAAACACAATGTTTTATATCTTCACAGTATATTTTTCACATATAGTGAATAGGCAAAGAGATCTAGTAATAATGTACACAAGCCGTTTATTGTTTCACAAAACTGGTGCTGTAAATGAAGATAATTATTATATCGGTTTACAAAATGATAAGGTAATACCATTTTCAATATAATATTTTAATAGTCATTCCTCTTTTTAGATCTTGACTCATATTAGAATGTTTTCTTTTAAACATATATGACTTTTTTTATACTTTTAAAATTGCTGTAGTGCTTACAGATTTCTTTGGTAAAAAGCCTTGCATGTTTAGTTATTTTACTTATGTAAGAACTTTTGTTAAAGGTTCACCAATTTCTTTATTTCTACTAATTTTTTCTTTCTGTTACTACACTGTAAATATGTTGATGGCACAACTTTGAGGCTGGGCTAAAAGGCGTGGGCTAAGACCCGTTTTAACTTAGTGGTCCACGAAATTCTGGCCTAAATCGCTTACATTCCTTCGATATTTCCGCATGCTAGAAATGTAAATATGTGAGAATATTAGGTTTGTGGGTTGTATAAAATGAATTATAAAATCTATTAGTAATTTTTGTATTGTACTAATTTACTAGATTGTCTATATTATTATTATAAAATTTTTGGAAAAATACATTTATAATTTTAATTAATATCCTAATTTGTTGTACAGTATATGCCAGTATATTGCCTTTTTATCTGTTCTTTTGCATCTAATGAAATTTAATTTAAATGCTCTATAATTCTTTATTATAAAGTGATTTATATTCTTTCAATATCATATGAATCATTTCATATCACATCAGTTATCAATGAGAAATTTAAACCGAAAAAAAATATTAGTTCTTTAAAACTGAAAGAATATATTAAATTCAGAAGGTACTATTTATTAGTTTAAATTGAAAAACTGCGCTTTAGCTCTCAAACATTAATAGTTACTCAGAGAGCGGCAATTTCCGAAGGTAGCGAGTTTGAGGGTAGCACAAAACGCAGTTACTTTTTAATTGGCAGGTTGTTGGCAAGCCTCAGATTGTAAAAGTCAAGTGCGTGCTTGGCTTAATTAAATTTGATCTTTAGTTCACCGAAAAGCTATCATTTCCCTGTCTTTGATATTTTGTATGAATGGAATTTGAATTTTTCGTGAATTCTACAGCAATGTCTATTTTTTTCTTTACTTGTCCTTTTAATTGTGATAAGTTGAAAGGTGAATATAATATATTTTACTGCAACAATGCTCTTCTTACCCGACTGTGCATAAAAGTGTCTTGCAGTTTATGTATGTGTGTTACTTATAACGTTTAATATACCACCACATTCCGCCAGAATCGTAGACATTGCGTATTGTTTGACTATCAATATAAAATTCTTAACGCCACTTCGACTTACCAGATGGGGACCGAACCCACAACCACCGACTTAACAGTCAGATGCTGCCTCTTACGCCACAATGAACTCATAAAAACTCTTATGTATTATTAAGAAATTATATTTTAATATATCAAAACATAATATCTGGTAATATACGTTTAAGCGATATTAATTTACCACACTACAAAGTACAAACTATACAGACAGTTTGACACAGGCATTCAATTTCACTGGTGACCAGGTTGATGATAGAGTGTCGGTCAAAGGTGCCTTTGTTGATTAGTTGTCTTTGTGTCAATGCTTATTATGTTCGATATATCTATGTTGTACATACTTAAGTATATGCTATTATTTTATGTAAATTTTATCGATATTTATGTTGTTGAAAAATTTTATTATATAAGTCTAAGAAGGTTTTAACCCACAACTTTTTTATTTTGTTTCTTAAGATTTTATTTTTTTAAATAAAAATATCAAAAATAAAAAAATAATAATTTGATTTGCAATCTTAATGTTAATGTTTTGAAAATTGTGAAATTATGTTGTATACAACAAAATAATTTTTTGAATCTCTGAAAAAGGTGAATATAATATATTTTACTGCAACAATGCTCTTCTTACCCGACTGTGCATAAAAGTGTCTTGCAGTTTATGTTTGTATGTGTGTATATTTACCAACAATTTTGTTTATGTCGTTTTTTTTTCTTTGATTGCACTGGACCAAGAATATTATTTATATATTAAAAAAAAATAAAATGCATATCCTAAGCCTTAATGGTCGTCTAGGGACACATACATATATAAATAATATTCTTGGTCCAGTGCAATCAAACAAAAAAAAACGACATAAACAAAATTGTTGGTAAATATATAAATAATATTCTTGGTCCAGTGCAATCAAACAAAAAAAAACGACATAAACAAAATTGTTGGTAATAAACATAAATACACTAGAATAAGATTCTAGCTTAAGTCAGCGGTCATCAGCTAATGACGTCCCTAGACGACCATTAAGGCTTAGGATATGCATTTTATTTTTTCCCCTCCACAGTCAGCGAGTCCTTTCCACGACCCGCTTTCCTGTTTCAAATGAAAAATTCGCCACGAGCCTCGTGCGAGCGAAAAGAATATTAATGATGTCCTACATCGTATGACACAATGTAATTAAGTTCTTATGTAGATATGTAGTTGGTCATATTCATGAAGGGTTAATATGGGTTTATATGTTCTTTGAAACTTTGGCTTTTACGTAGATTATGTGTATTTTGCTATTGAAATGTGAATTGCCATCTAAGTTGAGATTATACTTTCATATGGCAACGTGAGTTATCTAAAGCATGAATGCAAACGAGTACGTCAAAAGAAATTACCAAAAAATTGATTTTATTTTATATGTCGCATATTTTTATGTAAGAGTTTCTGTATATTTTCATACATTCATGCATTTGCAAGGCGGTTGCACGAGCCCCCAGCGTGTTGGTCACTTAAGCCTGGTCGCTCTCTCTAAGTAGATACTTCAGAATAACAAGCACGGAGCGGACACTGGCAAATCCATCCAAGCTGTTCTATAGTTAGGTTTGTAGTGAAATGGAGTTTCTGGGACAAATTCGAGCATATTTTATTTTATAATGCTTTCGCAAATACTTACGTAGCTTACTAGAGTAGGAAGCATAATTATATACCTCCGCCAGCTTAGTATCTACTAATACTTACTTAGGCGTTTTATTTCCACCAACATTTGTTTACATCAATACATACAAAAAAGATACATAATATACGGAACTAAAACTAGGTGTAACAAATACTTACAGGTAGATACGTCTTGCTATATTAAAGCGAAAATAAACTCCTAAGTACAGGCACAAAATAAGTAAAAAGAAAATTAAAGACTAGAGAGGATTAATACATTTTTGGGGTGATTGGAGTTTGGTGTTCAATATTAATAGAATCTCGCTTGTCGAGTCGGCATTAATGTCAAATAGGTCACTGTACTCATTAACCAACTTGCAAAGTCTAGGAACAGAAGAGTTTGATCCAAACACTGTTTTTGGGGGTGGATGATAAAGGAGGGTATTGTATTACGGGGAAACCTCACTGGTACTCGTATATTAAATTTATTGAGTAGGTGAGGACAGTCAATTCTATTGGTGAAAATTTTAGAGACAAAAAATACAACTAACCACCCCCTACATTTTTCTAAGGAAATCATTCGGAAATTATTTAATTGCTTACAATAAGAAGGTAGTTTCTTTTTTATGTAGTAGGGGAGAGGGGGGCACATTCGAACGATTTTTAAACTTTGTGTCATATCTAAAAATTCTACAGTTTTTAACTTCTTTACTATTTCACAAGGCTTAGTCCAACTATTGTGCCACACAATCGTAGCATCGTATGTAGAAAAATATATAAGGTAAAGGTGCAATATCAACTTTAGTAGCAGTAGTCAAATGTTCAAAACTGCCCCCCTTGCGGGGTAGCTTTGAACATATATGGGGCAGT